>JAQQSK010002792.1:0-15030 GCA_028658325.1 Potorous gilbertii | reverse complement strand
TACTGGATTAATGGTACACTGTCCAAATTATAACAAGGGTACATATTGCAATAACTTAAGCTGGAAGCCCAGCTGAAAGAGTACACATGATTTATTAAGCCCACTTAAGAAGGAATTCAAGAAGAGGTAATGGACCTCAGGTATATGAGTCATACATTTCCAGGCATAAGTAATAGGTGTCATTTTCATCACAACCTTGGTATCATCCTCAACTCCTCACTTTCATACCACTTCTTATCCAATCCAATTAATTAATAAATATTTATTAAACATCTATTATGTGCCAGGTACTGTACTAAATGCTGGGGATATAATCAAGAGAAAGAACTTACAACCTAGTGGAGGAAGATAACAAACATAAAAGGAGGTAAGAAAGTGTGGGAGGGAAACCAGGGTTAAGTTGTGGGGGTTGGGAGAAGAGGGAAAATCTTGTACCTTGGATTTGAAACCAAGCTGTGTAACAGACGCAGAGAGGAGTAAGTAAAAAAAAAATAGTTTTGCCCTCTATAAAGGAAGGCATTGGGAGAAGTAGCTTGGTTCTCTACAGCCTTCTAGTTAGAGAGGACAGGAAGTTGAGGGAGGTGGTGTCAATCAAGCCTTTAGATACTAGCATGGGTATGAGATTAGAGATGATGAGCTGAACCTGGGAGTGCCAGGCAGCTCAGCAGGTTCAAAGTGGACTACAGCTTCTACTGCCAAGTCCTGCTGTTTCTACCTCTGTAGCATCTATCATATAAACACCCTTATCCCATCTGACACTTGAAGCACTCTGGTTCATGTCCACATCACCTCAAACCTGGGCTATTGCACTAGTCTGTTGGCTGGTGTCCGTGTCCCGAGTCTCTCCTCACTCCAATAAACCTTCCTTTCAGCTATCAAATTTAACTTCCTGAAAGGTCTGATTATGTCACCTCCTATTTAAAAAACTCCTAAAGGTTCCCCACCATTAGAAGGATCAAATACAAAATCTTCTGGTGTTCAAAGCCCTTAATAACTTTCTCCCCTCCTATTTTTCCAGTATCCTTATACCTTACTCCCCTCCACCTCCACATAATGTTTCAGGTTCCTTGCTGTTTCTTGCTCAAAATACTCCATATCTCTGGACATCTTTATGGGCTTTGCTCCATGCCTGAAATTTTGTCCTTTTTCATTTTTGCCTTCTGGCCTCCCTGGTTACCTTCAAGTTCCAGTTAAAATTCCACATTCTACAAACATTTCCCAGTTCCACTTAGTGTTAGCCTTCCTTCTTGCTGACTATCATGTATACATATATATATATATATATATATATATATACACACACACAAATATATATGCACATATATACAAATATATGCATATATAATAGGATGTATATAGGCAACTATGTATAAATATATAAGCAAAAATACAAAGCAGCTACATATGATTTATCATATATATGCATACATAATATAAGCAACTATGTACATCTAAGATATAATATACAAACAAGATATATATATATGCTAAAGATATCCTTTGTATATATGTATCTTTATATATATGTTTGTATATCTATATATCTTGTCATATATCTTATTATTTTTGTGTGTATCTGGTATATATAATCTTGTGTGTGTATATAATATAAGGAATACCTAATATAAAAGCAAATAAATGAAAATAAAAAATTTGTATGAAGATATAATATCTTATTTGTATATATCCTTTTTTCATAGTTGCTTATATATTATATATGTACATATATTTCTTGTTTATAATAGACATCCTTCTTGAATTCAGGCCCTACACTCTGTCCACTGCATCATCTAGCTGCTATCTTTCTATCTATCTACTCACAAATACATGCAAACACATACATATACACATACATAGACATAAGTAGATATATACACATACACATAGTTGCTTATGTAGAGATATAAAGAAGATATATATGTCTAAAAACTATAAATATACACACATATATACACACATATTCTTACATAGTTTCTTATGAATGTATACACATAGTTCTTAATGTATATACATAGACAAACAAGATATTCATTTATTGATGCATGTCTTCTGTGTGTATATATATGTGTTGTGTATATGTGTGTGTGTGTGTGTGTGTATATATATATACACACACACACACACACACACACACACACATATCTTATTTGTACATGTTGCTCCTGCCCACATTAGATTAGGAGCTCTTTGAGAACAAGGTCTTTGTTTTTTTGCTTTTGCCTCCCCAGCACTTGGCACAATACCTGACACATAGTAGGCATTTAATAAGTGCTTGTTGACTGACTGACCATGCAATGATGCTTTTTGTTTTCTGCTTGACAATATTATTTGGTGTAAGGGAAGGCTTTTATTTGTGGAAGGGAGAGTTCTGGGGGAAGCAAGAAGATAATGAAAATGATGCAAGATAAAGAAGAAAATATAGAAAATAAATCCATGAGGCATTTTAAAATACATAAAAATATTACAATAGAATAGAATAGAAGCTCAGACTGGGAACTCAGATAAAAAGAGCAAGGTTGATACTACTATCTTTAATATGCTAAATATCTTTTAATATGCTGTTTGTGGTAGATTCATGGTTTTATATGCAATTCTTTTTTCCTGTTTTCCATATATGGGAGTGTGCATGAATGTTGATGACCATCAAGTAAGTAATAAAAAAATGAATTAAAATCTAGAGAAAAGGGTAAGATAATGCATCTTTTTAAGACAGTGAGGCTTTCAGGATACCGTGCATTTGCCTTCCGGCCACATAACCTTTGTTGGCTTGAATTAGAGCCTTTCCTATGTAATCTGGGGCCAGGGAGAAGTTATTCTCAGCTGAGTGTGAATGTCAAGTCTGCAGGCCCTAGGCCCTGCTGTTTTCAATTAGCATGCCAGTCCCAATGGCATGTCCGGCAGACAGTGTTTTATTAGGGGCTGGTCATCTCTGACTCCAGAGCCACGTGAACAGCCTGCGGTTCTACATGCTTCTCTTCGACCTTCCTGCCCCACTGAAGCTGGGGGTCTGTTAGAAGCAGCAGCCAGAGCTGGCTGCCACTTGGCTTGCAGAGGTCAGCCTACTCTACTGCTTTTCCCCAAGGGAGGTGGAGTGAAGGGTTGAAAGAAAAATGTTTTTTCCATGAAATGTAATCATTCCCTGTCCTTGTGCAAAAGGAACTGAGATTTCAGAAAGCTGCTATCATTGTGAATGTGTTAGAGCACAGGGATGAACAGAGTGCTGCCCAGCAGTGATCAAGCTGAGCTCCCAGACTGTTAGATGTGAAAGGAGCTTTAATAACACAACCACCTCATTTTTCTAATTAGGCAAGAAGTGAAATGAGTTACCCAATAAGGCCATAAGAGATGAAGAAATTAGAACTCAGCTTTCCTGAGGCCTGGCAGTACGTCCCTGCTCCTTTCTATGTTCAGCTCTGAGATAGGAAGACAGCAGGACAGAAATGGAAATGGTTCAGTAGGGAGCAATGAGTATTTTGAAGGATTGGAAAATATGACCTCTAAAGACAAATTCGGAAAACTGGAATTATTTAGCCTGAAGAAAAGGATGCCTGAGGATTCTAGTTCACAAAAGGTTATTATGTAGGGGATGGGGACCAGATGTTCTCCTTCACCACTGCAAAGAGAAATAAGGGGGGAGGATGAGTTTATAGTGCAGAAGGAAGGGTTTAGCTTTAGGTGCAAGGGAAAATGTCTTGATGGAACTGTTGAACACTGGAATGGGCTATCAGTGGAAGCTGTGGCATCCTCTTTAAAAGTCAGAGCATCTGTTTAGGATGATTTATAACTGTATAATTTTGTCTAAATTCAGAGGAGATAGAAGTTGTGACCTTTCTGAGTCTCTTCTTACTATTTTGTATGCAAAGAGAACACTTAAAGATCAGTCTTTATTGAAACAACTCAAGTGTAGGATCACTGATTAAGATGTGGAAGGATGCTTAAAGGTCATCTAGAACAAGGCCCTTGTTTTACAAATGCAGAAACTGAGGTTCAGGGAGCTTTGACTTGCCTAAAGTGAAAAATCTAGGACAAGTGGGAGAGTCAGGATTTGAACCCATGTTCTCTAATTCCAAATTAATCACCTTTTTCCCTAGGCTTTTTCTTAGTCTTGAGTCTTAGAGGCAAATTAGTAAAGAAAAGAGATATAGGAAGACTCCCCTTTCCCAATTCTTTGTAGAAGTGGGAGGTCCACAAGTAGTGTACGTTGCACATATTTTCAGACATTTATGGTGCATTCATCAGTTTCGTTTTTTTTCCTACTTTTTAGTTTAAAATGATATTTGTCATGTATTACTTGTTATATGGCTGTCTGAATGGAAGAGTAGGAAGGATACTGGGAGGAATTATGGTGATATAAATAAAAACTTATTTCAAAATATAATTAAATAGGATAGACATGATACAATGTAGACATAATGTGCTATATATAGCATGTTGGGATCAATATTTTCACAAACAGCTATCTCAGATTTTCTCTATTGTTGATGGTTTTTCTTCTACTTTATTCTTCCTCATCTCATCCTTCCTCCACATCACTCGAGACACATACATTAAAAAAAATTAAGGAAACAAAACGACAACCACAAAAACACACCTTTGTATCCCTATCAGTAATGCTTCTGGAAGACAACATAGATTCACCTTGGGCTTCTTTCTCCATTAAGAGGAGAATGGGAGAGTATTTCCTTGCCTGAATAATCTATGGGGCTTTTCAATCTTCTGCAATAGACTAAGAATGAATTTGTGCTCCTACAAATCTATGTAATACTCAACACTTCTAAATGATTTTCAGCCAATTTCCTTTTATTCATAGAAGAGAGAATTAAGTATTCAAGTGTACCTGTGCCCCTTAGAACTTGATCTACTATTTAATGACTCATTTATAGTGCCTGCAACTACATATACACAATTCTCCTTTACCATGAAAAGAAGTACAGAAATATACAGAGCATATGCTTAGATCTTACAGAAATATTGAATAAACAAATCACTATGTGGTCACGGTAATTTGTAGTTAGAGTAAAAGAATTTCAATTTATATTTCCTATGCCCAAAGCCCAGCTGAACATTTATTGTGTGGTGTGACCATAAAGAGTCTAATCTCTCATTACTACCAATTATGCTACAGCTGATGGATTAATTCATCAAGTTAGTAAGACAACCAAAGACTTTGATCAAATAAGTTAATCTGTATCTCTTTTAATCAGCTAAAGAGCATTTCAGTCCAACAACCTTGGATAATTATAGTGAAATTCCTTTATTATATTTAATGAATAAAACTCAAAGAAAAGTTGAAAGTGTATATATTTAAATACAATAGATAAATTGTAAGCAACTAATATCTCCTAATTATGCCAAAGTTAAATCTATTCTCCCTGTGATGATATGTTGGTTAATCACTTGGAAAAAAGGATTATCTTCAAATAATTATACTCATACAAAAAGTTAATATTTCCTAAAGTCTGAACATATGACAAGGGTTTACTAAATTCTCATGAAATGAGATCAAATGATCAAAGAAGATTGATATGATCAAATAAATTTGTAAATGATAAGCTCTAATAATTTTTGAAAGACCAGTTCATCTATACTTCTGTACTTAAAAGACCCGAAGGAGAGTCATTTTACTATAACAGTAGCATGAAGAGGAAAAGGGAGTAGAGTAGAATCATAGAATTTGGGGGTTTGGAGGCATATTATATGACGTTTGATCGAATCCAAATGATTTCAGCTAAAGTATAACCAACTAAATGTTGTGAAACTAATTTTTTAATGTTACTTTCCACTCAGTATAACCCATTATATTACTGGAATATCCTAATTTTGAGGACTCTAATTTTAAAAGTTAATTTCAGTTGAAATCTTCTAGGACAGTTTGTATTTCCTTATTTGTTTCATAGGATGTCTCTAAGAATCAGGAAAGCATATTGTCTTATACATGATTTTAGGATCTGTGTGCATTAGCTCTGTTACTTCTCAAAAGCTCTTTTAGAAGCATGATACAAAGGAAATTTCTTTCTTTGTCAAAAGACTTGTTGGTTTTGTTTTTTTTTTCCATGGGGCATTTATAGACTCTGGACAAGTCACCACCCCTCTCAAGGGGTTCATTTTCTTCATCTATAAATTAAGAGAGTTGTATTAGATCATTGCTAAAGTTGACTCCAATTCCAACTGTTACATGATACTTGTGTGATTGCTTACTATCTGAGGATGTCTTTACAGGTGGGGTCCTGTTAGACGTAGGGATCAGCAAAAAAGAGCAACAGTTATATTTTCCTAAAAAAGAAACTAATTGATTTTACATCACCTAAATTTCTCTGTATATTCCTCTCCTCTCCCTTTCCAGAGAGACATTTCCATACAACACATATTTTTCAGGAAAAAAACAGAAATGTAGAAGACAAAATAAGTAAAACTGATCAATACATCAAAGAAGTCAGAAAATAACTGCATTTTCCATACCCATCATCCTCTCATCTTTTCAAAGGAGTGGGGATGAAGAGGGAGGTTTCTTCTCCTATTTCTTCTTTAGTGTCACGCCTTTTCTTTGTAATTCTGCAACATTCAATCTCAGTGGTTTTCCTTGTTCATTCCATTTACATTGTTGTAGTCTTTGTGAATATTGTTTTCTTGATTTTTTTTCAAGAACTTTTCATCAGTTTGCATGGGTCTTTTTATATTTCTCTGTATTCATCATGTTTGTCATTTCTTATAGTACAGTAATATTCCACTATGTTCATATACTTCAATTTAACTAGCTATTCCTCAATTGATAGACATCTATTTTCTCTTCATTTTTTTTTAGCAACAAAAAAGTGCTCCTATAAATGTTTTGGGGACTTTCTTCCTTTTTTTGTGACCTCCTCAGTTACATTTTCTTTTATACACATATTCCATTTAATCTCCACATCAAAACCATGATGATCTTCTTATTGGATGCTATCACTCTATGATACACGAATGCCTTAAAATAATTCCAATTAGAGATTTCCATTATTATCAGTATGCAACTAATCAAAGGGTAAAGTGATCACTTAAATCCTAAAGCACATTGCAGTCTTAAAATGTATGAATAATTTATATTCATCCCATATAAAGCTAGGATGGGAAACAAATATGAACTGTAATATGCTGCCAGAATATGGTGTATATCTTAGAACTCCATACATTATAGCAAAATAACTTTTATATTTGTACCACTAAACCTCAGAGGATTGGTTGGAAGGTACTATTCCAGAAAACATATTGTCTTAGGAAGGTGTCTTTGGAAAAGACTTGATGATAGACAATACACACACTGAAAGTCAGGGAGAACTCAAAGATGATTTAATGGTTGCTAGCCAGAAATAGAGGGTTAGTAGCAGCAGCAGTGGAAATAATAGTAGTAGCAGCAGTGACAGTAGCTGTTTTAAGGTTTGCAAAGTGCTTTACATAGGTGAAGTAAGTGCTATTAATATTTTCATTGAATAGATGTGGAAAATGAGACAAAGAGAGATTAAATTTCTTGTGTAGGAGTACACGGTCACTAAGTGTCTAAAGCAGCATTTAAACTCAGGTCTTTCCCACTATACCAGCATTGCCATTGATAAGGACCAAGAGAAAGAGGGAAGATAGGAAAGTCCTGTTAGTTTCAAGAGAAAGATGATGAGTTCAGTTTGGTACCTGTTCAGGTAATGGTGACAAATTCTAAAGGACATATCCTGTAGGCATTTGGAAAGGTAAGACTGGAATGTCAGCCTCAGATAGGGTAAGTGATTACACAGAATTACCAAAGAACCATTGAAACTGGAGTCAACCTTAGCAATGGTGTAATACAACTCTCCTAATTTACAGATGGGGAAAGTGAACTCTAGAGGGATTTGACTTATCCAAAGTCAAATACCTTGCAAATGCCCCAGCAAGTATACAAATCCAGGTCTTCTTGACACATTTCATTAGCTAATGAAACCGAGAGATGATGGAGGGAACTCATATTTCCAAGAGGGAAGAGGACCAAGACAGATCCTTAGAGAACTCCTAGTGTTAGAGAAAAAGAAGAAACAATGGTAGGAAAAGAACAACAACAAAAAAGGAAATATTGGAGAAGGTTGAAGAGCCATGATGATGTAGAGTTCTAAATGTTTAAATTCTAAAGCTTGGAAATACTTTGCTTCCCTCATGGCTCTCTACCATACTTTTTAAATAAAAATTTTCCTGGAAAGGAAACCAGTAAAATAATAATCAGATGAGGAGAATCTCTTTTATTTCAAAAGTAGGAATATTTTCTGTGTCAACATATTATTCAAGAAAATTGAGGGCATAAAAGGATTTCTTTCCTAGAGTTAAGCTGTGTGATGCCTGAAATATTTTCTTCAGAGTGACCTATGTATGATCAAAATGAGTTAAAGGCAGACAGACTTTATGTCTGAGGGATTTTATAAGCTTTCTTTCCATAGGAAACCAGGCTAAAAATAAAATCAGGATTACTCATGAATTTTGATCAAATCTGTGATTTTTATCAAAAGTTTCCACTGACAGCTTCAAGTTCAAGGGGGAAAAATGATTCCATGGCGAACTTAAAACTAACTGCAGTATTCAGGATCATCTCATTATTTTTCATGCTAGAGATTTCTTTCTCATTATGCTGATCTACCCTCTTAGGTTTCTCAATTTCCCAAACGCGGGTAATTCAGGGCCCCTCATTTCATTTAGATAATTGCATTTGTTAAACAGTCATTTAACCTTTCACTGAATATTTTGTTTTATTGTTTTCAGTTAGCTTTAAAGGAGTAGTTCGAACTGGTTTTATAAATAAATTGAAATCATAATTTTAAAAATAATGGGTGTTATCTCATCTGATTTTAAAAAATAATTTAGATCATATTCTTAATTGTTTACAAACCAGTTGTTAACCCAGGAGTTATGTTTAGCTATGTTTTCTGATGGGAAACATGTGCTAGTCAGTAGTTTCCATAACTTTTGACCTTAAAATAAGTTAAAGTTCATAAATTTTATGAATCACAATTTTACTTGGAACTTAGATTTAAATTTGTATTAGCATGTGTTGAGAATTTTGAGAAAATTGTGGGAGGATATTAAAATGGTTTAAACCACAGCAGCTTGGTTTCGCAGATAGATAGCTAATATTGTAGGCAGAACTGGTGAAGTAAATCACAAACCACTCCAGTATCTTTGCCAAGAAAACCCCACTGACAATATGGTCCACAGGGCCATGGGGAGTTAGACACAACTCAACGACTGAACGATTACAAGCAGAAAGTGCTGGGTCTAAGTTCTTCTTCTGAGGCATACTAGCTACACCACCCTAGAGAAATCACTTAGCCTCTCCATGTCTCAGGAACCTCTTTTAGGTTGTGGAGAAGAAAACTATTATCAAAAAATACTTATAAAATATTTTTTAAATGTTCATGGATCCCAGATTAATATCTCCTGCAATAGAATACTATTGTTGTTTTAAAAGACATTTGAACTTACCTAATGATCTGTTGGTAATTGCCATTGTCCTAATACAATGAATGTCTCCTATGAGAAACAGGATATGGGATTGGTCTTGTGTCTGGGTCATAGAAAGGAGAATAAAAACTTAATTAATGATTTCTTTTGCAGACATGTAGGTCGGTACTTTTTTTAACCACTTCTCTTGCAGAATTAAGCAAAAAAAAACCAAACCAAAACAAAACCCCCAAACTGGAGAAATAGAGGTCTGAGGTCAGCTTTTATCATTATTGATATCCATGGGGTTATTTTTAAAAATTGATTTTGAGAACGTATTACTCTTGTTGAAAGGAGTGGCAAGTAGTTTCTTTAGTAACCTCCTACTATTCTTTTCCACCTGGTATAAAAAGAGCGCCAATTTCATCCTGGGACTTCAGACTGGGAAATTGAATTTCTTCATTTTACTGCTCTCATTAGCTCAGGTTCTATATTGATTGAAATATGTCATCTCTTTTTGGTCAACACAAGTCTACTGTGGATAGGGATTTGCATTCTCAATGATATTGCCAAGAATTAGAATGCTTTAAAAAAAATCTCTGTGGCAAATGTACATACTGTACACACAGCATGCCAAAATACTTTGAAAATGACATTATGGAAAGTCATTAGCAAGACCTAATGCAACTTTTTCAGCTCAACTATAAGTGGAGTTTCAGGCACTCTCATAAAAACAAATCTTTATGTTTTCTCTGATGGAATCAAATTTGGACCTTACTCTGAAAATCTCTGAGTGGAGATTTCCTGCAAAGACAATATGATCAATGCTAAATTAGAATCCTCACTCTTACAAAGAGGGGGCAGGATTAAGGGATGTAGCTGAATTTATGAGATATTACTTATAGATCTAATAAGGAAGTCACTCTACAGAAAAGAGACTTTCTGATTTCTTGTATTAAAAACTTTCTCTTCATTTTTTCCATTCAGTTTCTCGGAGCAAGAGGGGTAAGAATATATACCAAAAATCCTGTAGAGGCTCACTTGCAACATAATTTTAGAATGTGCAGACTTTTCTTAGAGAAGAGAACTGACTTTTCTTTCCTTCCTTCCTTTTTTTTCCTTTCTGTCCTTTTAAAATATAAATTCCACATTATCTTTCCCACAGAACCATGATCAGAATTACTATCAAAAACAGATATATTATACTCTATAAATGGAACACTAACATTTAAAACACGATGGAGATGCATGCAGAATTTCACTGGAAAGAGTGATTCATACATGCTGAACCACAAGCCATGTGTGCTTACCCCCTTTATCTCTTAGCTTACTCTGTTTAAGAAAAACTACATTTGTTCTTTTGCACCAGGCATCTGGGACACAAAAAGTCCTCTATGTGCTATTCACACAAGCTGCTGTTGGCATATTAAAATGTTCACAGAACCATTGCAACAGCCAGGAATAGGTGAAAGTCCACTTGCTACTTTTCCTTTTACCTCTTTACCTATTCTTTTTTCTCCTTTTCCTCAAAAGCCAAAGTTATAGGAGATGCTGTAGACAGATTTGGGGAATGGTAAACCACCCCAAATTGATTCCCCCACCTAGTTTTGTATTAACCTTACTAAATTATACCCAGGATGCCAAGTCAATAGCAAATACTAAAAATATAAACAAAAACAAACAAATAACAACAAAAACCATGTTTTTCCTTGAATCTGAGTATTACTTGGCAGGTATAGTCAGGACAAACTTCACCTACATTCCACTCATGTAGACAGCCTTGATATACTCATTCAGATTCTTTCTGAATAGATATTTTATCATACAAATAGACATTCATCCTTATAATCATTTACATGTACAGCACTTTAAAGTTTTCTAAATCTTTTATGTAGATTATTTTATATGAGCCTAATATCGACCCTGTTGAATTAGTTACTATACTCATTTGGCAAATGGAGAAACTAAGTCTCAGAGATAAGGTGACATGCTCACAGGTACGTAGATATAACAGGTGAAATTTGAACATAGCTCTCCCTCCCCAAAATCCAGCACTCTGTTCATGACACCATGATGCCCCTCTATGCAGAACTGTGTTCTTCTCCAAGTTTACATAAATACATTCATTTATGCACATCATCTCCTTTCTCTAGCACATCTTTTGCAACTGCAGCCTCTGGAAGTCCCTTTCCTTCTCTTTTACCTCTACGTCTTCCTTCTTAGATGCTAGAATGTGTAGACTGCACAGATCATTTAAGTCTATTTCATGTTTTTTATCCTCTTTTTATTGATTTGTCTTCTTTTTTCACCTCATTTTCTTCCATCTACTGTTCTTCTTATCTTACTCATCCCTTTGATCCCTTTCACTACTCATTGCCTCTTTTCTGGCCTCAACTCTTTCCATAACACAATGCTGCCTCTTGGTAGGGTGGGGCTTCTCTATAACTAAATCATGTATAAATCTGTCTGTATAACCGTCTATCTACCTATCTAATTCAAAAGCAAAAAGCTAAGAAAAGTGGACAAAGTGAAGGATGATGGTCATGGAGTAATCCATATGTTGTCAGATTTGGGTGATGTGTTGGTTCCTTTTGTTCAATTGCTTGTATTTTCTCCATTTTTCTAATTCTTTATTAGATATATTTTAAAATGAAGGTGACATAAAAGCAAAAATAAATAAAAATTTAAACATAAAAGAAAAAAGAGGAAAAAGAAGGAAGAAGTTATAAGAAAGGATGAGAAGTGTGAAAGATCTTAGCCATTTGTTATGGATCAGAGAAATGGAGACTGTGGTAGAATTCATATGGAATCAAGCCTACTCAAACAGACTAGAATCTTAAATATCTTTTTAAGGTCCAGGGAGATTAAATATGAACCCAGAATTAGGTAACAGTGATTATGAATGTTAGTACCATTACATTCTTAAGATTTCTGGTCTGTGTGGGCACAGTTGGAAACAGTGAAACTCTATTGGCCAATTAGAGCTGACCTAGTGATCTGGACAAATAATGTGTTTGAGTCCAGACTTGGCCAGACTTTATGATATACTCCTAGAGAGGGGAGAAGAATAGTCCTCAAAAATTGCTTGTCTGGACAATACCAAAATGACATAGCTATGCAATTTATTTGGACCATTACTCCAAAGGTTTAATCACCAACTGAAAAAAAAAATTCTGCATGAAAACATCCCTAAAGTAATTTTGAACTAGAAAAAAAATCAAATTTCATTTGCATAGATTTGAAAGAATTAATACATTTTGAACCTCATGAGACTGAGGGAGATAACATGGTACAATAGAAGGAATGTCAGGACATAGAATCAACCTGGTTCAGATCTCAACTTTCCGCCTCAACTCTGATACTGCTGAAGTTACTTAATTTCTATGGACCTCACTTTCCTCAGTTATGACACGTTGGAATACATGTACTCTAAGATTTTGACTTCCTTTCCAGCTCTAAATCCATGATCTAATACTTCTTTGATATTTCTTATAAAACTCTTGGAAAAAACCAAAACAAAACAAATCAAAACAAACAAGTAAAAAATCCTCTAAAAGTCTATGATTACTTGCCAATATAGGACATGTTGACAACTAGCAGGACAAGGTATGATGGCCCCAGAAGAACACCTTGCAAGATTACAAAGGAGATTCATTCATGAAGAAACAATACTGAAGGGTAGAGTTCTCAATGAGACATATCAAGACATGATTTTGGAAAGCGATGCCATTGAAAGAACTACTGATATGGTAGTAAGAGGACCTTGGTCCAAATTCTGGCTCTACCATTGATTATCCATGAAAGACACTGCAGACAAATCACTTAACCTCTTTGTTTCTCAGTTCCCATGACTGTGAAAATGAGAGGTTGGATTTGTTGATCTCCTAGATCTTTTTCAGTTCTAAAATCCTACCTCATACCTCCACCCTGGGAGATGAAGTAATGGAAAGGGAAACAAAGAAAATACCTTGTTTAAATGAAGATAACTCTTTGTCTTCCAGTTAAATTGAATAGCCATTTGTTACATATCTAGGATGCTCACAGAGCTGTGTGGGAAAGGAGAATAAGACTTGTCTTTGCCCCCATGAAGTCTGCTCCCTAGATAAGGGTGCTAGAAGTTGATAAAATGAATTCTCAAATAAGTATAATAAAAAGCAGTGTATGAAAATGCAGTTATATGTAAATAATTAATATTATGTAGGGCATTTATATTTTATAATATGATATAATTTAATTATTAAATATTATATATATATATAAACTTGTTAGGTACTCTAAATAAATTATCTCATTTAAGCATCATAACAATCCTGTGAAGAAGGTGCTATGGTTTTATCATTCTCATTTTACAAATGAGGTAACTGGAACTCAGAGACTTCAGCGAATTTCCTATAGTCACAGCCAGCAGAAGTCAGAAGCATGGTTCTTTTGGCTCAAAATCTAGCATACCGTCTACAGGACTACTATGCCTTTTTTTTTAAAAGAAAGTAATGAGAGAAGGGAAGGAGCCAAGATGGTGGAGTAGAAAGACACACTTATGCTAGCTCCGAAACCACAGCCTATAAAATATCTGTAAAGAAGAACTACTAACAAATTCTGGAGAGGTGGAAGCCACAAACAACAGAATGGAGGAGATTTCTGTTCCAGAAAGACCTGAAAAACCCTTACCAAAGGTCCATCATGCACGGGACCAGAGCAGAACCCAGACCTACCTTGCCCACGCAGCCCCGGGAGGAGCAGGTCTGAGCAGGCTTCAGGGACAGAATCTCTGGTGGCCACGGGGGTCCCTCCACCCATAGGTGCTGCAGGTCAGTGAGAGAGACTTCCGGGCTGGTCGAGAGGGGAGCGGGGTGTCTCCATAACTCAGGCCCCCTCGGGAGGCAACAGCAGAGGCAGTGGGCAGCCAGAGGCTCCCAGAGCAGGCAGGAGCTCAGTAGGAGCTCCATTACAGAAGGTCTCTGCATAAAACCCCGAGGGAACTGAGCCTGGGAGGCAGCCCTGCCCCCACCTGAGAACCTGATTTAATCTTACCCTGAATAGCAGTTGGGACCACCTCTGAAAGCCCTGAGGCTGAGGAGCAGCATTTGAATCTCAGACCCCAAGCACTAGCTGGGCAGATCTAGGCAGAGGTGGAGAAGAATCTCAGAAGTCAAGTAACTGGCTGAGAAAATGCCCAGAAAAGGGGGAAAAAAATAAGACCATAGAAGGTTACTTTCTTGGGGAGCAGATGTTAGCCCCTTTCCTTTCTGAAAAGGAGGAAAAATGCTTACCATCAGATAAAGACATAGGAGTCAAGGCCTCTGTATCCCATACATCTGAAGTTGATATCCAATGGGCTCAGGCCATGAAAGAGTTCAAAAAGGATTTTGAAAATCAAGTGAGACAGGTGGAGGAAAAACTGGGAAAAGAAATGAGAGAGATGCAAGAAAAGCATGAAAAACAGGTCAATATCTTAATAAAGGAGACCCAAAAAAATGTTGAAGAAAATAACACTTTGAAAAATAGACTAACTCAATTGGCAAAAGAGGTTCAAAAAGCCAATGAGGAGAAGAATGCTTTCAAAAGCAGAATTAGACAAGTGGAAAAAGAGGTGCAAAAGCT
>JAQQSK010002791.1:883-30970 GCA_028658325.1 Potorous gilbertii | reverse complement strand
CCACCCATTCCCTTTGGGAAGGCAGGCAATTCAATATAGGCCGTATCTGTGTAGTTTTGCAAATGACTTCCATAATAGTCGTGTTGTGTAAGACTAACTATATTTCCCTCCATCCTGTCCTGCTCCCCATTGTTTCTAATCTCTCTTTTAGATCCAATGTCTCTTAAGTGGAAAAGAGTATAAGTCAAGGTATGGGCTGGATGTTCAATCAATCCCAAGAGTAATAACAACAAAACTGGAGGAAGATATAGGAGGAGGAAGAAGAAAGTTACCATTTCATATATCTGAGAAGAATGGTTTTTTAATTATGAAGATAGGTACAAGGGAAGAGGGAATTTTGTGAACCATGTGGTGTATGAAGGAATGGTTTTGTTGTGGTAGTGGTTTTAATTTTTTCAATGCATACGATAATATAAAGACAAAATATAGTAAAGTAAGTTTGAAACCAGGTAAACCTGTGTAGAGAGATGTGAGGAGAAGCATGGAGTCATGGAAGGAATCATATCAGAAGAATGACAAAGGAGGTGATGGAAGAAATATTTTAACACGAAGGAGAAAAATCTATGTAAAATCATAAGCATAAATATGAATGGAATCAACTGACCTATAAAATGTAGGATAGTGGCAATATAAATAGATTAGAAAGCAAAGCTGGGCAATTTGTTGTTTACAAGAAACACAAGTAAAGTATTAAGATTCATAAAGAATTACGAGTAAATGTTAGAGTAGAATTAATTATGCTCCCAGCTTATTTTCCCACTGAAATTAGGATGATTTACATTTTTAAAGCAATAACAAATGTTCTTGGGAGTGAATTTAAGACAACATCTGATGTATAAGTTGTTACCTTTGAAAAAAAGTTTTCTGGGCTCAATATTGTATAAAAAATGTACGTTTTAGGTATTTTTGTCATCTATCCATGTCATTTTATTGTTATTACATTAGACATTAAAAATATGATAGACTGTGATCCTATTCATGATGCATATCATAACACATTCATGTCTACAATCCTGAATAATTTTTGTCCAAATTGTCATACAAATTTTTCATAGAGAGTCCAATCAGTGTTCTGAAGGATTTTATCTCTTGACTTTGTGGGAGTACAATACAATAATGGAACAAGTGAGCTGGCCATTGATTATTCCTCTATCTCTTCCTCTAATACTCCTCTATACATGACTGATGCACTTTTTTCCCTGAAAATATATCCTTTAGTCTTCCTTTCTTGTGCAAGTATTGTTTCATAAGGTGTTTCAACCTACTTGTATCTGCAAATGACTCTATTGTACTTTGTATTGCCTTCAGTTTTAATTCTACAGTGACTATAGCATTCCGTGGGCAGCTAGGTCATGCAGTAAATAGAATGTCGTGCTTGGCGTCAGACTCAAATCTGGCCTCAGATACTAGCTGTGTGATGCTGGGCAAGTCACTTAACCCTATTTGCCTTAGTTTTCTCATCTGCAAAATGAGTCAGATAATGAAATGTCAAACCACTCTAGTGTCTTTGCCAAGAAAAACCTAAATGGGATCACTAAGAATTGAATATGACTGAAAATGATTCAACAATGAAATAAGATTCCATGACTTGCAAGAATTACACAGCATCATTAAGAAGAATATTGCTTCACAAATACAGGCCTTTGTTTCAAGGACAAGCTTAATGTAATTAAAAGCACAATATCCAAAGACAATAAAAACTGTTTACCTCCCTCTGTCCAATTCTGGGCCCAATTCATTATTTGTACGCAGTGCCTGTCTAAGAAATGTGATAAATACTACTGTACTGTAAGAAACGATGAACAAGTAAGCTTCAGAAAAACCTGGAAAGACTTATATGAACTGATGTTGAGTAAAATGATTAGAACCAAGAGAACATTATACATAGTAACAACCACAGGTGCGAGGACTGTTTCTGATAGACTTAGCCCTTCATAGCAATGCAAAGATCTAAAGCATTCCCAAAGGACTCGATGCAAAATGCTATTCACGTCCAGGGAAAGAATTATGGAATCAGAATGCATGACGAAGCAGACTATTTTCTCTTGTGTTATATTTTGCTTGGTTTTGGTTTTTCTCTTGGTTTTTCCCATTTGTTTTAATTCTTCTATGCAACATGACTAATATAAAAATGTGTTTAATAAGAATGTATATGTGGAACCTATATAAGATTGCATGCCATCTCAGGGAGGAAGGTAGGGGAGGGAAGGGGTGAAAATCAAAAACTTATGGAAGTGATTTTTGAAAACTGAAAACAAATTAATTTTTAAAAATGCCAAAGATATGACTTGAACCAAAGTTTTCATGATTCTGAGGCTAGCTCTCTATAGAATGCGAATTCATGTTTTATTATATGTTTAGTGATTTAACTATTTCTACTCCAAGAATAAAACAACTATATACATTTAAGTAAAAAAGAAGAAAAAAAAAGGCATGTGATAGGGACTGAACTTGTGATTTCATTTAGCATAAAGAACCCCTAGATGGTGAAGTTTCCTGTAACAATTCAGATGGGTACCTTCTTTGCAGCTTGTAGCTTTAGAGAGTTTCCTAGACTGTCAATAGGTTAGGAAATTTGCATAAGTTCATATAGCAAGTGTTTATTAGAAGCTGCACTTGGACCTAGGTCTTGCAGGCTTCAAGGCTGGTTCTTGATCCCATGATACCATGTGGTCCAAGGCATTTGAATTGATTGAATAGGTTGGTCATATCATAGTTTGCCCAATAGTTGTTCTTCATTGACCTGTCATTTTTGCTGCTGTTATTATTGCTGTTTTTTGGTCTGGATAGTTGTGTAGAAACTTTTGTATCTCTTTTTTTGTGTCTTTCTCATTCAGAAGGTTTTGCAATATTCCAGATGTAATTGATACACTGTCATTTGTAACAATAACAATTGCTTTTCTTAATCTCTGATTATTAATATTAAGTAAGACATAAAATATGTAGACTTAAGCACCAATCAAAAAGTAATTGCCCTTATAATATAGGGAATCCAACAAGGGGTAAAGAAAGAGGAAAGCCTATTGATGGAGATGTCTTTTGGATGCTCCTACTTGCAGATCACACTGCAAAATGAAATTAGATTGATGAGTGACCAAAGGTCTATGCTCTTTGACTTAGAAATTTCAATGCTGGATATTTACCCAAAAGGAGTATAAAACACAGAAAGAAAGCTCTTATATGTGCCAAAATATGAATAGCACCACATTTGTGGCTGAGAAGAACAGAAAAAAGTAGGAGTCTATCACTTGAGAAATGACTAAGCAAACATGGTGCATTTACCTAATGGAATATCTATATCATTATATTGTAATATGTGTAAAATACTGTGTCAAAAGAAGTAACAAATATTGAGAATTCAGATATGATGTGACACAGATTGAAGTATTCAGAATCAGAAAAACTGTATTCATACTGATTACAATACTTAGAAAAAGAACAATAAGATATGTCTGAATGAGCTTCTACTTAGTGAAGAAATGAAAAACGTCCTTTTCCTTCTATCATTGGAGAGCCTGGGGACTAAGTGTGGAATATTGAATGCGCTTTGACAATGGTCAATGTGTCAGCCAATTTTCCTGAACTATTTTTCTTTAACATTTTTTTTTGTCAACAAAGAGGAAAACAAGCATTCATTAAGCCCCTACTATGTGCTAGGCACTTTGCTAACTACTTTACAAATATTCTCTCATTTGATCCTCACAACAACCTTGTGAATCAGATAATACTATTTTTCCTATTTTGTAGTTGAAGAAACTGAGGCAAATAGAATTTAAGTGATTTGCCTGTGTTACGTTTCTAGTAAGTATATGAAGTCAGATTTGAACTCAGATTTTCCTCACTCCAGATCCAGTGCCCTATTCACTTTATTATTTTGCTTCTTGGAGGGAAGGAAAGCTTACTGGGTAAATTGAAGAAAGAATTTATATGGGTCTAAATGTGATATGGAAACCAAAGATGTAAATACTCATTACAGAAAGAAACTATACTGATGGAATTTTCTAGAAGACTTCTTTCAATTCCTAGTATTAGAAAGATAAAGCAAATGGACCCTCAAGAACTTATAGGGCCCTGATAAAAGAGCCCTTTATAATGCATCAAGATGGTGCTTTTGATGGTAGTAGGTTTGTCACCTTTTCCAAGTTTAACTTGGAAGGCTTTGGATTCTCTGATACACCACTGCAAGAAATACTTATGAGTATTTGTTCTGGCTCAGTGCAGTAGAGAATGTTTGATTTTACAAAACTTATAAAGTGAGTATCATATCACTTCCCTAGCATGATTAGGGATTAGGTTGTTTGGGTTAATTGAATTTTTTAGTTATTTGAGAAAACGTCTATTTCTTGCAGTACAACTAGTAAGAACTAATGACAGCCCTTCAAGAATGCAGTATCCTGCCCAAAGGGAATGGGTTTTTAAGCATTCACAATCACATAGATTAAGCTCAAAGCAGGTTTTAAAAGTACAATTTTTTTTAACCATAGGTCTTCCATCAAATAAGACCATAAATTGCGATGTTAATGCATTTTGAAAGAGACTTCATAAGACAAATAAGAAAAAAACCCCACAAAGTTTAAGGTGACTAATGATTTCAGTTAATCATAATAAACCAGAAAAGCAAAAGAAAATTTATTCAAAAGCTTCTCACAGTGAAAAAAAGTAGAAAGTTTCAGAAATTAATGAAAAATGATATTTAAATAGAGTTATGTAAGCATACAAGAATAAGAGAGGAAGCACTGGCACTATTGAAACTAACCTAGGAGATGTTTAAAAATATTAGAGGGGCAGCTTGGTAGCACAGCTTATTTTTTCTTCCAAAAATATGTTTTCTTTAGGTTGAAAGCACAGTGGAAATCTGAAATTTTACTTAATTGACAGGAAAATGCTATAAATAAAACAGTAAAAAACTCTTAAAAATACCTTTTTTTTTTTTTTGTATTTTTTAAGTTAAAAATCTTCAGGTTTTTTTTTTCTTCTTTAGGTATTTTGGATGGTAAGCCTAGCACAAATGGAAGCTAAAGGAAGTCTACGAAATATGCTGAATAAGTACTGCTAAGTCATTTTCTAGTTAAATTATAATTACCTTTAGTCACACATTATGCTATATTTATACGTGCTCTTTCATCTCAGGATCTTAAAATGTGTTATAAGTGTTTCCTTATATGTCCGCACAAAAAAACCTTAGTAGCTTGCTTAGTCGGCAAGCATGTCTCATATTTTACAGATGGAGTGTCTGTGGTGCTCAGTGGGGTCTAAAGATAAAACAGTTTCAGTCAAGACACGCTCTGAGTCAGCAGGAGAATAAGCATGAATCCCACCTTTTGCTCCCTCACCCCACAGATGTATCTTCAAAGAGACAGGGCCATGCTATAGCTTTATGGCTATTGAAGCATGGCTTTCATGTGTTACTACTGCCTTGCACTGAGTCCTGTTCTGTGGACAAAGATATGACCTTGGAGTTTCAAAGGCTATGCTGAGATGGAAATATTTCAAATGAGAGTTGACAATGTACATAATAGCATACACCTAGAGCTAGAAAGTACCTAAACTATTTTCTAGTCCAATTCCTTGGTACTATTGATTATAAAATTTCAGGCCCAGGGAAGTTAAGCAACTTGTCCAAGATTATACAATCAGTAAACCATTGAGGCAGGGCTTCGATCTAAGGGTCCTGACAATAGTACCAAGGTTCCTTCTATTCTACCATCACTCCACTCAACTCCATCATTATATATACACATTCACATATAGAATATGTGTGTGTCTATATAGCAAGAGAGGAGGAGAGAGGGGGGAGGGAAAGAGAGAGGGAGGGAGAGGAAAATGGCAGGCACTAAGAAGAGAGAGAGAGAGAAGTGGGGACACAGGGATTAAGCAATTTATCTAAGGTATTGAACATCAAAAGCAGAATTTGAGTCTAACCCCTTTGACTCCAAGTCCAGTGCTCATTCCACGATCCAATGACAAAGACTACCCTGGCTAAGTGAAGAGGAGCTCATCATTAAAAGGCTGATCATCAAGTGATGGCTTTTTGTTTGTTTGCTTATAGCAACTCAAGAAACATTTAACTAAGATTTGGAGGGATTGAGAATTATAATGTTATAAACCCTGTTCACACTATTGAGATAAAAAATCTTTTGGAGCATTTAAATACTCACATAATCTAATCACTATTAACTAGTGATATTTATGGAAATATGTCTTTCTCTTTAAAATTATTTACCATATTCTTACATGATGCATGTGAGGAGTAAAATGAGTCTTTGGTCATAAGTATGGATCTCTATCTGGAAATAAACATTTTCCTCAATGTTAAGCAGGACAAGTCTTGAATCCATTTGCCATGTGTTTTCATGGAAATATTCTATAAGATCCTAAATTCTTCATTGAGAGATGGGAATGAGAAAGGAATTTTCTCTGAAAAAATCTAAATTTAGGACATTGGCATTAGTTGCATTGGAGTTGTCAAATGACAATTTAATTCATGCCAAATGTGAAGAAGTAAACTATGCCCAAACGTGACCAGTGAGCCTCACAAATAGCTCTGCTCCACAGTTATGTTATTGTTTATTAAGTGGCTCCAGTAATCAGCAACAAGTCAGAATGAATGTTTACACAAAGGAAGAAATTACTCATGTTGCACAATGTCATATTCCACATTGCTCAGTTCCTTTATTGCAGAGTTTTGGCAAATATGAATAGACCGATAACTGCCTGTGGTTTATTGGTTAAGTCAATCGATCAGTCAACAAGCATTGTTTTACTTTTGTATTAATTTGTTTTCAGTTTTCAACAATCACTTCCATAAGTTTTAAATTTTCTCCCCCTTTCTCCCCAAGATGGCATACAATCTTATATGAGTTCTATACATACATTCTTATTAAGCACATTTTCACCTTAGTCATGTTGCAAAGAAGAATTAAAACAAATGGGAAAAACCATGAGAAAAACCAAACCAGACAAAAATATAACACAAGAGAAGTTAGTCTGCTTCATTCTGATTCCATAGTTCTTTCCCTGGATGTGGATGGCATTTTGCATCAAGAGTCCTTTGGAAATGTTTTAGGTCCTTGCATTGTGATGAAGGGTTAAGTCTATCAGAAACAAGTCCTTGCAGGCTGTGGCTGTTACTGTGTATAATGTTCTCCTGGCTCTTCTCATTCCCCCAGCATCAATTCATTCTTTCCAGGTTTTTTTCTGAAGTCTTCCTGTTCGTCATTACTTATAGCACGGGTTAGGGTTAGGGTTAGGGTTAGGATTATGCCACAACTTGTTCAGTCATTCCCCAATTGATAGACATTCCCTCTATTTCCGATTCTTGGCCACCATAAAAAGAGCTGCTATAAATATTTTTTGTACATATGGGTTCTTTTCCCATTTTTTATGATTTCTTTGGGATACAGCTCTAGAAGCAATATTGCTGAGTCAAAGGGTATGCACATTTTTATAGTCCTTTGGGTATAGTTCCAAATTGCTCTCCAGAATGATTAGATCAGCTCACAGCTCCACCAACAATGAATTAGTGTTCCAGCTCTCCCACATCTTCTCCAAAATTTATCATCTTTCAGTTTTGTCATGTTAGCCAATCTGATAGGTGTGATGTGGTACCTCAGAGCTGTTTGGATTTGCATCTCTCTAATAAATTGTGATTTAGAGTATTTTTTCATATAACTAAAGATATCTTTAATTTCTTCCTCTGAAATCTGCCTGTTCATATCCTTTAACCATTTATCAATTGAGGAATGACTTGTATTCTTGTAAATTTGACTCAGTTCACTATACATTTTAGAAATGAATTTTAGAAAGAGACCTTTTTCACAGATACTAGTTTCCCCTTTTTCTGCTTCCCACATAATTTTGTCCAAAAACATTTATTAAATATCTGTTATATGGTGGCAATTGTACTGGTTGCCTGAGATACAAGGAAAAATATTAAGCTGTCCTTGCCATTAAGTAGCTTATATTCTATGGGTCCTATCAAGTTTCCCTAAGTATTATATAAAACTCACTTTTTTATAAAGCTTTAAGTTTTTTACCAAGAAATTTTCATATATTTTCTCATATTTTTTTTCCCACAAAAATTTCATGAGGTCAGTGCTATTTTTGCCCCCATTTCACAGTAATGGAAACTTAAGAGAGGTCACTTGTTGAGGGTTACAAAGTTAGTAAATACCAGAGGCGGAGTTTAAACCCAGGACTTCTAAATTCCTGAAGCAGAGTGGAAGCAGTATGAAAAAATGAAAAGAACAAAGGCCTTTGGATCAATTCCTCTGCTGATGCTTACTATTTATATAATTGGCCAAGTCTGAAATTTCCCTGGGCCTAATTTTCCTAATCTATAATATGGAATTGTACTAGCTGGGTCCTTAAGGTCCCTTCCAGTATGAGATCCATGGCTTATGACCTATAGTCCTAATACTGAGGTTCCCAGTTGATCAAATGACTATTCCAACTGAACGTTGCCAGGTGAAGGAGAAGCAATTGACAGGCTGTCAAAACAAGTTGAAAAGATAATGTTTCTGCAATGAATCTTCATAATTCCCAGTTAAAATCTTACGTTTTTAAGTCAGGCTTGATATAACACTGAATAATTTAGCTAATTGATCTAGTTTTCATTATCAAAAAAATGAAATAACTGGAGTTATAAGAAAGATGAGTATATTTTGTAGTTTAACCCCAATTTCTAGGTAGGGTTAAATTTTGTCATGGAAATGTTAACTTATTTTTATAGCCTGCATATTTGTTGTATAGTTCTCAGAGAATCATAAGCATAAGAGGGATGTTAAAGGACTCAATAAGATTCTCTACTTGATGACATGATTATATGAAAAAAATCCTAGAAGGATAAGGTTTAGAAAATGAAAATTTTTCACTCTGGCTAATAAACAACTAGCAGAAACATTTTTTTCTCTCTCTGTAAAATAAGGTAATTGGATTAGCTGGTTCCTACCATCTCTTACAGCTAAAATATTCCATGGTTCTATGGCACTGTTTGCTGTCACTGTATTTCAGTATTTCACAACATCATACCCTGTCCTAAAAAAAGTTCTTGGGGAAAAAATATATGTATGTATGTATACATATATTTGTATATACATACACTTATAATTATGTTGATATAATAAAAATATCTCACCAAGGGCAGGATTAAGTTTCTCTTTTGATTCTAGATCAAGAACTGGCCAACTATGAGGTCAAATCCAACCTGTAGCCTGTTCTTGTATAGCCCTTGAAGTGAGAATGTTTTTAAAGAAATAAATTCACATATCGTATAGTTCTTTAAGGTTTACAAAGAATTTTATATGAATTATTTAATTTGATCCTCACAATAACACTGTGAATGACATTTGTTATTGTGAATAAATGTTAGCTCTTTATGGAATTATGCACATGAATGGGCAGCATCAAAGATTCTGGGAAGGTTTTCATTTCCATTCTAGTTACACTTACAGAGTTTCAATCTTTTACTTTTTAGGGAGACATAAGCTAACATGATTTTTCTGGTCTTAGTCCAGCAGTGCTTCCACTGAAGCTACCAGTCTGAAAGTTCCTCAGTGATCCACATAATTCTACCTGGGACCACATAAATATTGTTCCTCTGTGGGGTGTGGGACACTACTGAAAGGATTAAAGTGAGGTAGAATGAGGAGAGAACAGGCTGTGGTGGAAAAAGGGTTTTATTAATCATGTTTCCCTTAGCAAAGGCAAGAGGAAATTTTAAAAGATCAACCTCAGAGACTAAAAGAGACTGTTAAATTTCATCTGGCATGAGTATGAAGACCTGAGGTGGAAATATCCTAGAATGAAGACTTGAAAGGCGATTTGGTTCAACCAGTGACTGAGTAAGAATCTCCACCATACTGTACCCAAGAAGTGGTTAAACCAGCTATGTTGCTTGAAGACTTCTACTGAAGATAGAAAACCTCTAAAATCTCTTTCATCTCTAGATACATTATACTATGAACCTGAATATAGTGCAGAAGCTCGTCAGGAAAACATGAAATGATCCTTACCTCCGATGGGTTATATTACCTCTCTGAGGCTCTGTCCAATTTTAAATCCGTGATCATATAGAATAAAATTGGGTTGAAAGTCAAGAAGGGTGTGGGGTGGGTCTGAGTCAAAATAAGGTTAATTTCAGAGATATTGAATGTAGGGCTGGGATTACCTAATTAGACTTCTGAAAAACAAAGCATTTTCCCCATTTGTTTTTAGTGTAATAGAATTCTGCTAAAATCTTCCACTGCCTCACCTGTATGGGAGCTTACTTTCAAAGGAAAGGTGGTAGAAACTCTTTCCAATCTGGAAAGGCTCTGAGCATCCCTGGTGAGTTTTAAGTACACTGTCCAAGAATCAGTCTCACTAAATATGAAGGAACTTATAACCAAGTTCACTCTAAGGTGCCAAATTTGGACACCATGTAAGCTTTCAAAAATCTTTCAGAAAATTTGGTCAGTCAAGCCACATTTGTTAAGTACTTACCATATGCCAGTAACTGTGCTAAGTACTGGGAACACAAACACGAGTGGAAAGAAAAATAGTCTTTAGCTTCAAGAAGCATACCTTGTAATGGGGAAAACAATATGTAAAACAAAGCTGAAGAATGTGCAAGGAGGGAAACAAGACACCTAATATGGCAACATGACAGAAGAAGTGCAAAGTGCAGTCCAGAGAAGAATGAACCATAGCTGGCTTTCATATCCTCTTTAAATGAAGGTTCTTAGAGAAGCAATCTGCTAAGAAAAATCCAGCTATTCAAAAACTATCTTAGGTAGGATTTGGTCCCACTAGATGGAGAATGTCCTCATGTCTATAAATGTCAGATTCCTGGAATAATGAAATTTGTTACTGTAGATCCTTCTATATGCTTTCTTCTAGTATGAAACCCTCAAGAACAGATCATTAAACATTGAGTTGGAGGACCTAGATTTGAGTCTCAACTCTTTTATTCACTTATTGTGTTTGTCCTTCGTTCTTAAAGATGATGTTCATCAAAGTCGAGATGATGACATGACTTGCAGTTGACTTTGATTTGAGTGAGGGGGCGCTGTGCAAGGCTGTCCAACTTCACTTTCTTCTTCTGAGCCATCTGGGTCCACTGGTTTCATATTCATCAGGATGACTGGAGATGGCCCAGGATGCAATGTGAGACCCTGACCCTTTCAGGCTAAAGTCTTATAGCATTCTCACTTTGAGTGAGATACCCCCATTCAATGAACAGACTTCTTTATTTACTACATCTGTGGTAATCCTCTTCTTCCCCTCTGTTCCTGTTCTCATATGCAGAGTGGGAGGCTGAACAAAATGATCTCTAAAACTCCTTCTGGCTCTGACATTTTGTCATGTAGTGAAAAATTCTAATGATTTTGTGCTATTCCAAAGATAAAGAGAAAAAAGGTGAAAAGCAAAAATCATACATCTTCTCTCATGGACTAAGTTGAATGGAAAGATTGCAGTCCAGAGAAACGCGAAATGATAGTAAAAAAAATTGCAAGGAAGTATCAATGAGTCAAGTCCTACAGTGTAATTCAAATACTCCAGTGACTTGTGAAATCATGGATGTGAGTATTATTTCCAACCATGAACCTTGTAAACCATCCACGTTTGTTCATCCTGTGTAACTGCTGAGTGTGAATTCCCATGTGTTGGCCATAAGGGTCCACCCAATGCTCTGGGGCTCATCCTTATTTTCTCTTGATATTAAAAAAATACCAATGGACCATGAAGTACACAAACTGCTTATCTGTCATTCTTGCCATGTGACCTATTTGAAAAACAAAATAAAAAAGTTATACGTTTCCTTTATGACATCATTTCTCCTACCTAATGCATTCTAGTCTGCTCATGTCCATCACGTACAAGATTGTCCATTGCTTTATGAATTATCCATAAACATATTTCTTTAGAGATTTTAGTGTTCTATGATTTATAGTCATACAACAATACCAGAAGAAAATTCATACTAAGTTGGGTCTTTGTTTCAGAGATAATCTTGAAGTTATTAAAAACAGTGATCAGAAAAGGAGGGATAAGGACTATTCAATTTCCCAAAGACAAGCATCTTTCTCTCTTCTTTCTACTTCTTTCTGGACCCAGTTCATCCCATTTTCAGTAACTGTCTAACATGTGTATATATGCACAGACACACATACAGGCACACACACACGTACACACACACACACACACACACACACACACACACACTAATGGACAAGCTCTGTGTACTGCCCATTTGAGGCATTTAGGTATCACAGTGAAGAGAACACCAGTCCTGAAATTAGGAAGACTTGAGTTCAAATTTGACCTCAAACACTTACTAGCTGTGTGATCTTGATTACATAATTTAAACTTTAGTCTATTTCCTTAATTATAAATTGTGATAATAGCACCTATCTCACAGGAATTGAGGATCAATTGAGGTGATATTTGTAAGACACATAATATGTGTGTGCTCATCCTTCATTGTGAAGAAGACCATGCCATCAGAGAAATAATGACATGACTTGCACTTGATTTTGTTTTAAGTGAGGGAGGGCTGTGCAGGTCACCAGCCTCACTTCTCCTCCAGAGCCAGCTGAATCCAGCAACCAGATATTCATCAGGATGACTGGAGATGACCCAGGATGAGGCAATTGTGGTTAAGTGACTTGCCCAAGGTCACACAGCTAATGAGTGTCGTGTCTGAGGTGAGATTTGAATTCAGGTCCTCCTGATTCCTGCACTGGTACTATATCCACTGCACCATCTAGCTTCCCAAGGCACATAATATGCACTTAATAAATGCTTATTCCGTCCTTCACATAATAGTCTATAAACATTCTATATCCATTATGCTTTTCCTATCTGGATAGTTATGTTAAACTCTTTTAAGTGTTAATAGATATCTTTTAGGAGACTCTACCGTGTTCCAGAGTTTGATTCAATCACCACAATGTTATTTACTTCTGGAAGTTTCTGACAGACCTTACCTATATAAGAAATCCCTCTTTCATCCCAGTCTGTACTGGACTTCCTCTATAATAGTAGCAAACACCTTTCTAAAACGCAAATGAAGTCCTAGAATTTCCTTGTAGAAAAATTGTGGAATTAACCTGGAGCAATAGGTTTGAAGCCCCACCATACCTTTCAAGAAGGTAGGGAAAAACCAGTCTATTTTCTAGTGGTTAGAATTCTTCTTCAACTCATGTTCTGTGTTACCAGAGGTAAGCAGAAGGAGTAGCAAGCCCCTACTAGCTCTTTGACTACATACGCAGCATGAGGTATTTTTCAGTTAATGCTGGAAATGTCCTTTTCTGATCCCTTATTATGAGAATTAATTTATAAATCATATAGCTTTAGTTAAAAAGAATTCCATTTTCAAGTATTAGTGAATTTCTCATGTATTTCCATCCATAGAATTTGAACTGACATTCCAATGCCAGTCACACAGTAGACTACAGTTTCTAAAGCATTTCTGTGTACTGCAACTTGTCTAAGCCTGATCACACATGAGCCGATAATAATGCCATTTTTAAGACCAGACATAAAAGGGAAAGCGAGAGTCAGAGAAAGCACAGAAGTGTTATGAGAACAAATATTGACATAAGGATGGAGCTTGTACAATCAGAAAAATCCACCTGGCAAGAAAAATTTTGGTTTGTTCAGTATGTACTCTCTGTAATTGCTCCTGCAGGCATTTACTTCAGAGTCTTTGAGGGTGCCTATGTGGCCCCGAGTTCCCTAAATGTATTTTCTGACTTGTTCCATAAATGGCATTATCTGAGAAACACTGAAAAAAAGGTGTGAGAAAAAGGAGGCCAGACTGTTTCAGAATACAGCAAGTATATGTAAAATATTATTAAAATTTTTCAGGGATTTTGTCAGCAAGTGTCTTGGTCATCTCAGCTTAAACCTCTCTAGCCCAAGAGATCGTTTCTGGACCCATCAATGGTAAGAACTAATTACACAGCTACCAAAGCACAAAAGACCATCATTATTTTAAAGGAATAGGGATTATGAACTGAATTTCTGATTTAATGCGATACTTTCTACATTTTGATACCTGCTGTTTGTTACCAAATTAAATGATATTTAGTACTGACTTGGGAATAAAAAAAAACTGTCAAATGTCTATTTTAATTTTTTGATCATACACATATAGGTATAAAATTATATACATATACATGTATATTCATATGTGTGTATGGTTTGCATAAATATGAAAAATAGCATGATATAGTGGAATAATGAGAGGCAGAGATTGACTTGTAGTCAGGAATACCTGGAGTTTTAATCCCAGTTCTGAAATATATGAAATGTGTTACTCTAGGTAGGTCACTTACCTTCTCAGTAGCCCACGTAAATCTTGGAAGTCTAGAGACAGGGAGGGGAGAAGGAAATAAAAAAGAAGGGGGATGGAAGAAAAAAAGGAAAAAGAAATTTACATGATATCTTTGTTGTACATAATAAATTTTCAGTATTATATGAAATCATCTTTTTATATAATGCATTATGGAAATGCTTATTTTATTCCATAAATTAAAAATAAAAAATATTTTTAAAAGGCTATAAATTGTGGCATAGATGCCAATCATCATTACAGTAAAATTCGATAGAGATAGATGAGGCAGCTATATCTATAGATATATCTATCTTATAAATAAATATACATTATATGTTTGCATGTAAATATGAGAGGTATCATCATGATGAAATGAGTAGAGACTTGGAGTCAGGGAAAATTGGTTTCAAATTCTTCCTCTGATTGTGTATATTCTGTGCATATATTGGCCCCATAATCCTGGGTAAGTCATTTAACCTTCCGTTGTTTCAGGTAAATCTTAAAGACTGTAACAGGGCTTGTTCATTTTTTATTTTCTTTTATTTTATTTGTTGTGTGAATGACTTTGGCAGACTGGGAGGCCTTTGGACTTCTCAGAATAATGTTTTTCAATGTATAAAATAAAATATATGGTATTATAAAGGAAACAAGTTATACTGAAGTAGTTATTTTAGTATAAATAGTTTCCTTTATTATGTACTGTATTTATATATCTGTGTAGTATAATGCATACACATTTTATTTGTATATTTACATTTATTAAAAGTTATATAAATTTTATATATACTTTTTTTTTAGCTGATGGACCTCAGATTAAAAATCCCTGTTATAGTAAAATTTACTGTGGAGGGCATTAGGAGTTCCACACAGTGATGAAATTAAATGTTGGAATCCCCAAATATTTTCATTCACTAAATATATATTTCCTCCTTTTCATAATTTGTATGTTGATTTTCTCCTACTCTGATCTCTATAACACCACAATAAAAGTTTTCCAGCAGTATGGAAAAATAATTCACATTATACATCTCTGAAGTTCATTCAAACAACAAAAATGTTGTTAACAACCTAATTGCAAGGCATTATGTTAGCTGCTGTAGGAAATACAAAGACAGAGTGCTGGTCCTCAAGGATCTTGTAGCACCTAGAGCAGCTCAAATACAAGACAAATAAGCAGAAAACTAGAACTCATTTTATACATTGATTATTTAGATTCTAATCTAAAAGTTTCAGGCACAATATTGAGTAAGCACAATATTCTTATATGAGCAAATAACTTTTTGAGACTTTCATGGATCTGTGAGGTAAGTTTACAAACTTCACATACATATACATGCTCAATACCAAAATACACATTCCCCTCTATCTAAGACTGATTCAGTACATATGGCTTCACCATCTGTTTACTGTCAAGTCTCTAAGTGCATAAAAGAAAAGTGTTCTTTATTCACTAATTTATTTTCCTTTCACCAAATGTGCTCCAAACACTGGATTTATCCTCTGTTCAGGTGTATTATGTTTGCTAAGGGGCATATTTTTTTCTTGCTCCCATATTCCTAAAAGAACTTAACACAAGGTTTCATAATCAAGTTTATCCTTTATACATTCCTAAAGTATGGTGTTTTATTTTATTAGGCAACATTTTTAAGCATTCAAAATGACAACACTGCAAATATTGTACATATTCCCATTCTCCTATTTACAAGTGTTGCTACTCCTGATAGAATGCTAGACTTGGACTCAGAAAGATTTAAGTTCAAGTCCGACCTCAGACACTAGCTGGCCATGTCAGTTAACCTTTCAGTATCCTCATCTGTAAAATGATTTAGACTCAATGGCCTTCTAAGGTCTGACCCAGCTCTAAATCTATGATCATATGATCTTTAATTATAACTGAGGACCATGGTAACATTTTCTAGGTTCCTTCCTTCATGACTCATACTATCAAATTTTTGTAATTAAATTGACTACTTTGTTTACTCATTCAAGACATGTCTGACTCTTCATGACCCTATTTTGGGGTGTGTGTGTGTGTGTGTGTGTGTGTGTGTGTGTGTGTGTGTGTCTGTGTCTGTGTCTGCGTCTGTGTGCCTGTGTATGTGTGTGTGTGTATGTTTTTCAAAGATACTGTAATGGTTTTCTATTTCCTTCTCCAGTTCATTTTACAAATGAGAAACTGAAGTAAACAAGGTGAATTGCCTATCTAGTAAGTGTGTAAGGGCAGATTTGAACTCAGAACTCATATCTTCTGATCTACAGACTTGGTGCTCTAGCCGCTCTGACACTTAGATGAAAGAAGACTTGGACAGCCTGACAGTGAATTGGATCTGGAGTCAGCAGACTTATGTTTGAATTCCAGTTCAACAACTTCCTACCTATGTGACCACAGTCCATCAGCCAATTAGCATTTCTTAGATGTTTATTCTGTATACCAGAGATTCTGCCAAATACTGAGGAAATTACGAAAAAGCAAAAACAGTTCCTGTCCTCAAAGAGCTTCACATTCTAATGGGGGAGATGATGTACATAAGTGGGTATATGTGAGATAATACAAAGTAGAGAAGGCTTCAGTGGAGTTCAGGGATGGGGAGCCTCTTGCATAAGATAGTGTTTGAGCTAAGTCTCAAATCATTTAACCTCTCTGGGCCTCAATTTCCTCATCTGTGAAATGAGGAAACTGGGCTAAATTATTTCGAAGGTCTTTTTAGGCCCTAAATCTATGACATGTTATCTGAGAAATGACTGAATTCAATGGGATTGCTTAGTCTGGAGAAGATGCTACTTGTGGAAAAAGGACATTCTTGTCTTTATATACTTGAAAGGTTGTTATGTGTTGGAAGGATGAGTTGTTATGCTTGGGTTTAGGTGTCAGAACTAAGGAATAATGGGTGGAATTTACAGTGAGGCAAATTCTAAATCAATACAAAGAAGAACATCCTAAAATTTAAAAGCAAACCCAACAATGTAAAGAGATATACTTCATGAAGTAATGAGTTGCCCATCATTGGAGGTCCACAAGGAAGAAGGAATTTATGCATCATGTAGGGGTTGAATTAGATGACCTCTGGTCCTCTCCCAACTCTGAGATCCTGTGATTCTACTCCAGGAATCAGTGAGGCCCCAAAGAGAGTGCTTAGGAATTGTTCCCAAAGGCCTTGTTTGATGAATTTCAGGATGTGATGGTTCATACCTCTTGCCAGGTTTTTTGACATCCAGCCCAGCACTTTATCCAGCCCAGGGATTTTGCTCAGAAGATGCCTCTCTCAATAAGCACTGACCAGCTGCTCTCATTCCTCCAACAATGAGACTAGCAGAAGCACATCTGTTTTCATGCTTCCCTGTTGACAGTTCACCAAAAAATGTGCATCAAATATTCTTTATACAAATAGACAGGGAAAAATGTTTGATCTGAAAAGCAGAGGGAGTTATAATGTGTTTTGGTTTAAAGTTTGTGCATGAGATCCAATTTTGGCATTTGACTTCATGCCTAACACACACAAAAATAAATCCTAATAACATTTTCAGTAATGTCCCAAAGTGCTTACTTATAAGGCTTACTAGAATGTCACTGTGGTATGTTGAACCTCTTCCCTAGAATGCAGTGACAATTTTGTATTTTAAAAACTTGCTCTGAGGTCATTATTTTGAAGAATGAATTATGTAATACATTTTGGGCCTCAGTACAGTGGATTGGATGGTACCTCACAATGTATCCTTGTACAATTCACGTATGATACAATGCAAAAGGCCAAAATGATGTAAAAGAACTATGTGCTTCATATTTATTATTACTTGGCACATCTGTATTTGAGTTCTCTTTAATTGTTCCAAAAAGCACAGCTGGAAAAGAAATATGTTAGCATCTGTCTCATACTCCTCAATAGGGACCTTTTGTCTGAGAACTTTTCTGCTTAATAGATGAATATTTGTATGGTTAGTGATTGTAAAGTGTGTACTGTGATCCTGTTATTCATTGAAAAGAGACAGAAACTGAAACAGAGAGGCAAAGAGAGAGACAGAGAAAAAGAAAAAAAAATAGTCACAAAGAAATTTAGAGAACCCAGAACAAATTAGCTGTAAATTCAATTTAAAAAAATCATTTTACTTCAAAAAAGAAATAATGCATGATAAATAGTATAACCCTCAAAGAAATGAATTTTCCTGACCTTGTTTATTTCTTAATTTTCATCAAGTTCTGTGGATGTTTCCAATGATCAATAAGGATTTCTTTTAGAAAGAACAAAAAGTTACCAAAAAAACCCCAAAACTGTGGCTTTCGTCTTTGAGTTGTTTAAGCCACATCAAACAGATACTTTCAAGATAAATGAGCATAGCCTATTTAAGAGTAATAATTGCACAGAAACCATTATAACATTTTGAACAATTGGAGCCAAAGTCTTTACTGAATACTCCTTTTAATTTTCGTCATTTGTGCCATTGGCACTTGGGCTAGACACCAACTTCACTGGTTTTTTTTTTAAAGGAGGAGGTGGTATTTCATTGTAACTGCTCATTTGCCTTGTGATTCACTAAGATATAAAAAGTGTTACTGTCTATTACTTCAAATAGGAAAAATGAACATAGGAAAATCAAAACATTTCCCATATTTTCCCCACAAGTTTATACTAGAGAAAGAATATTAAGAGATTGTTGGAAAGAGGCAAAGATGCCTCCAGGACTACTGGACTAATCCTTGGAAGAAGGATTTTTTTTCTGTTGTGAATCCTCTCATTATTTCCTCTCCCCATCAGACCCCTCTTTACCTGCCACCCCAAAATAGTGAGCGACTTATAACATTCTGGATGGTTTTCTTTTTACAAATTCATTGCTCAAATGATCTGAAAGAAAGAAATTTCCCACGACTTTTTCCAAAAAAGAAGAAGCAAAACTATTTAGAAGTATTTCTATGTGTTGTGCAAGGATAAAACTGGAAAATGCAAGGAGACATTTGATCTATGAAGTTTCGCTCTCATTTTCTTTGTCTAGGAGGGTGCTCTGAATGTCTTTACTACTTACCGCTGCTCATCACTTTACCATCTCTTGGATATGTTAAGGAGAAGAAAAACAACTGTTCTTGGCACAGGCAAGAATCAGAAATACTGACTGAATGTTCATTAACAATGGTGGTGATTCCTGAGTTATTATAAACCCACCTAATACCTTGAGATTCAAGATGTAGCCCAATGACTACATGATCCTTTCTATCTATTGAATGATTAGTGGATATCCAATCTGTACTCTGTCATTTCCACTATTTAAAATTTCTTGTTAAAATACAAAGATAAAATCTTGTTACTAGTGTTAATATTTATCGAAAGCCTCCATTATATTAAACATTGCATGTACAGTAGACACAACACAATTTCTGTCTTAAAGGGGATTAAATGACAGCTAATATAAAAATAGCTAGTGGTTCCATAGCACATTAAGATTTGCAACTGTTTACAAATAGTATATCATTTTATCCTCATAAACAACTACAAGAGGTAGATGCTCTTATTATCCACACTTTATAGATGAGGAAACTGAGGCAGACTGGCTAAGTTACTTGTTCAGTGTCACATAGCTAGGAAGTATCTGAGGCCAGATTTGAAATTTGGTCATCCTTATTCCAGTTCCACCATTCTATGTACTGTACCACTTTGCTATTTGTGTGTCTGTCTTTCAATGTAATTATTTGGTTTGGAAGTGAAAAGAGATGAATTTCCCTAAATTAATCTGAAGATGAGAAGGACATTCAAATTCTGTTTGCTTACTCTAAGTCACACAGTCTTAGAGACAGAAAAACTGGATTTGTTGGTTTACTTGTTCATGATAAAGTTTAGGTTTTCTTAGTAAGGGAAAGACTAGAAATTTGATGATCAAAGTCTTGAACAAATACCCTTTCCCATTTCACTGAATCCTGCAATCTGATTCTGCCTCACCATGTCAGTTTCAGACCTCCTTTGTATCTCATTGTACATTTAATTATAAGTTAAGGAAAAGAGTCCAGCTCATAAACTCAGATTCCAGCCCTGGGTTTGCTACTAGTTAGCTATATGGTATGGAACAAAGCACAGATGTGCTTTTTCTTGGTTTCCCCATCAGCAAAATGGGGTTAATACTTATCATTTGATCATAAATTGAAAGCTAGAAGGGAACTTTGAAGTCATCTAGTTCAGCAACTTATTTTAGAGATGAGGAAATTGGAGGTTTGAGAGGTCCAACGATTTGTCCCTGATCACAGAGTAGTAATAAGCAATGAGAGCTTTATTTGAAATCAGGACCTCTAATTTCAAGCTGCCTCTCAGTTTGCCTTAAGGATTCCATTCAAATAATAGTTTAAAAATATGGTCATTTCATAGAAGAGTTTTTTTGAGTGACACATGGTGTTTTCTAATTAAATTCAGCAAATATCTATGAAATAATTATTATGTGCAAGACTAGGATTGATACTGGGGATATAAATAAAAGTGAAAAAGTCCTTGCCCTCAAGCAGCTTACATTCTACTGGGGACTATGGCATGAACACAAATTAGTGGACATTGGGCAAAGTAATTTAAGAAAGAAAAGAGCCTCAAAACTAGTGATTTCATCCTTAGAGATTAAAAGTTCAGAGAGCTACTAGTAATCCAGTTTGACCAGATCATAGACTACATGTAAAGGAGACATGAAACAAAACTGGATAAGTAGATTGGAGCCAGATTCTGGAGGCATTAAATGCCAGAATGAGTGGCTCTTCTTTTGTCCTAGATATAATAGGGAGCTACTGAACTTTTTTGACCAGGAGAGCAGAATGATCAGATCTGGAGAAGGTGAATTTAGAATGTATGGAGCATTGACTAGAGAAGGGAAAGACTGGAAACAAGGAGACCAGCTAGAAGACTATATTGCAAAGTGCAGATGAGAACTGATAAAATATACTTGCTAAACAAAACACTTGTTTATTTAATTTTAACACCAATTTTGAAACACATGTATACATATTGTATATACATTCACACATACAAACGTATATATATACAAATGTGCATATATATGTTCTGTAACCAGGCACATGATTTGGAATAGGTTCAGACTTGAGCATCCTGACCTTTAATGAGAAGGGGAACTAGAATCCATTTTCTCACACTCTTTGGCTCATTCAACTCCTACCTTGCTGCCCCAAAGCTGATTTTTACTTATATTTTGAGTTATGGCTCAGGTCCAGTTTTTCCCAATAGGAGTATAAAATGAGATATTCCGTATAAAATATGAATCAGGCTTATTGAACAAACACTAAACGATAACTATTCACAGGGGCTTCTTTGATCAAAAAATTACACTAATCAAAAAATTAACAAAAGAATTTACTTATTAAGCTTGTAAGAATAATCTTACAAGCTAATAAAGCTTTTCCTCCCAATTTCTACATCTGCTCCAAGAAGTTAGAGAGTAGTGAACTAGTAGAGCCCTATGTGAATTTGTTGGAAACATCTTTTCTTTTTTGGGAGATCACATTGGCCAATTACATCCCAGCTTTTCTATCCATGACATCAGGATAACCATGATACTTTCTGAAGAAAGCTGAGGAGTAATATAGTGAGTTCCTAAAGCTGAAGATATCTAGGTATAAATGAAACATTCTTGAACAAATGATAAATACTTTGTGTTCAGGTATTGCTCTCTATTTATAAAGTTAACGTGTACATGTCACTTATTGAACATGAATCAGCTATATTTTAAAATTCCATCTTAAGCAACTAAACTTGTATATTTTGTCATGTATCAACAAAATAATTGGCTTTTACATTACAGCTACAGAATCCAGACATGTCTTCTACAATGTCTCATATATGTGTGCATAATTCATGTCTATAAAATAAAATTTAATCTGTTATAGATACATACTATTATGTTACACATGATAGTTTTATTGATACTGATTTAGAAACAATCCAGAAATCTCAAATATCTAGAGTAGATCAGAGAGTCCAAAAGTGAGCAAAGTCTGATGAGCAACCAAAACCCTTAAGACAACAGCAATCACAAATGTTTCTCCAAGTACTAATTGTTAAGGGCTTTATTTGTAGGGGAGTATCTAGGTTTTCGTTCAGAACCTATTACTTCTAGTTGAGACTCTTATTTGGTTGCTTGTTTTCCTATTCCACTGAATATTAAAGAAAGGTAGGGTGTATACTATTGGAAGAAGGCATGGGGGAAATTTTCAACCATTTCCAAATCATTCACATCAGTTCTGACCTATGTTCAATGTCCTCATTTGCCTCCTAGCAAACCTGGAACTCTGACCCTATGAGCACCCTGGGCCCTGAAAGATCATTTTTCACCTAACCTTGTCTAGAACTCAACCTCTGCAACACTTCTCAGTATTTTCAAACCATGCTGCCATATGAGGAATCTCTTCCCTTTTGAAAGCTTCCCTTAATGTAGACTTCTTTTATGTATCTTTTTCCTTAGAATAGAAACTCTTTGAGAACAGAGAATATCTTGATCTCTTGTATTCATATCCCCCAGAAATTAGTTCTGCATCTGGCACATAGCCCTTAAAATGTATTTTATTATTCATTCAATAAATAATAATAAAATAATAACATTAAGCAAAGTCAAAGAAAAATGTAAAATGCAAAAGAAATTATGTAAAACTAGCAGTGTGGAATAATTTTGTATAAAAGAAAGCAGCTTAAGACATTTCAGTACCCTGCATGATAGTTGGAGGCATCTTGGTGGTAAAATGACTTTGTCCTTCATTCTCGAAGAGGCCCATGACATCAAGATGATAACATGACTTGTCGTTGACTTTGATTTGAGTGAGGGAGGGCTGTGCAAGGTCACCAGCCTCACTTTCTTCTCCAGAGTCATCTAAGTCCAGTGGCCTGATATTCATCAGGGTGACTGGAGATGACCCAGGATGCAAAGGGAAACCCTGGCCTTTTTAGGCTAAGGTCTTGTCACATTCTCACTTTGAGTGAAATACATCCATACAACGAATAGGCTTCTTTTAAAGGGATGGCCCCGCTAATAAAAAAAAATCAAATTGGGAGGGGAAGATCCTCAGGATTTCTGGGTAAAAGAGAAACAGTTACTATTTAGTTATTAAATTTACCCTGTGCTAAGTGAGTGGAAACTTGTCCAATCTATGAACTCCAGAGTGAATTGGGTTAAAGGCTTGGTCTTTGAGCAAGTAATGTAGCCAGTAAACCCAGAGGAAAAAAGGCAGCTTTTGGCCATGGAAGTGTACCTTCCCATGGGTAGATCACCGGAGGAGAGGAGAGAGGAAGGAAGAGGAGAATATGGGAGGGGTGAGGGGATGAGGGGAGAGGAGAGGAGTTGTTACTCACTGTGAAAATAAGAAAGGAAGAGTCCCTTAATAGACTACAAACCATATATCATATAAAGTTCCAAACTGTGAAAATAAATGTTAAATTCTTACTATGTGGTTGGCACCATACTTAGATTTGGGAATACGGAAACAAAAAGCAATACAATCCTTCCCCTCAAGGAGCTTATATTCCATTATAGGGGATTGTATCTAGGGGAATGAAGGCCAGAAAGGGGTATTTTGGTCTGTGAAATCATAATATGATGAATGATTATTGTTGTTCAGTTGTTTCATTTGTCTCTGACTCTTTGTCACCCCATTTGGGTTTTTCTTGGCAAAGATACTGGAGTGGTGTACCATTTCCTTATCCAGTTCATTTTACTGATGAGGAAACTGAGTAAATAGGGTTAAGTGACTTGCCGAGGATCACATAGCTAGTAAGTGTCTAAGGCCAGATTTTAACTCAGGAAGATAAATCTTCCTGCCTCCAGGCCTGGCATTAAATCCCCTAACTGCTCTTTATGATGAGTTATGGAATTATAAACAATTGATTGATGTATCCTTTCCAGAAATTTTAGTGACAATTTGATTACTGACCCCAGAGCTAAAAGTATAAGCTCAGCTAGGGGGATTAATTTGCTCAGAGACAGGTAGGTCTGAGTCTGGGTCTCTGGAGAATATTACTGATCAGGCATGAAGATGATCAAAAACCAATATGAAGTTAGATATTAAGAAGTTAGCTATGGAAAACCCTAAATAATAAGGATATGTTATTATTCAAATATAAAAGGTTGAATTATCAAAGAGACAGAGTGAGTGACTGAGAGACAGAGACAGACTGAGACACTGAGAGAGACAGACAAAGACAGAGAGACAAAAAGTCAGAGACAGGTGTGCCTGTGTCCGCCCTTCCTCTCGCCCGCAGGCTCTCGTGCTTGCCATGGCGTTGCTGAAATCCCGCTGTCTGTTCTCCAGAACCGCCTCCTTTCACCCAGGCCTTGGCGCAGCTGCCCCTGCCAGAGTCAGTTCTTAGTGGACCCACGTAGACATGGGCCCCCCTGACCCTATCTTGGGGGTTAGGGAAGAATTTAAGAGGGACGCCAACAGTTAGAAGATGAACCTGGGAGTTGAGGTCTACCAAGATGACAATGGGAAGCCTCATGTTCTTCCAAGTGTCCAAGGCAAAGGCTCAAATTGCAGGGAAGAACATGGATAAAAAGTGCCTGCCCATCTCGGGACTGGCTGAATTCTGCAAGGCATCAGCCGAATTGGCACTAGGTGAAAATAACCAAGTTGTGAAAAGCCAACAGGAGCCAATTTTCTGCAGCGGTTCTTCAAATCTAGCTGGGACGTCTATCTTCCAAAGCCATCCTGGGGAAGTCACACTCCCATCTTCAGAGATGCTGGCATTCAGTTGAATGGCTATTGGTACTATGACCTCAAGACTCGTGGTTTTGACTTCACGGGAGCCTTGGAAGACATTTCAAAAAACCCAGAGCAGTGTCATTCTTCTACATGCCTGCGCTCACAACCCCACTGGAGTCGATCCTCGTCCTGATCTGTGGAAAGAAATAGCTTCTTTGGTAAAGCAAAGGAACCTCTTTGCTTTTTCAAAATGCTATACCAGGGCTTTGCCAGTGGGTGACAAGGATGCCTGGGCTGCTCACCACTTTATCGATCAGGGCATTAATGTCTCTCTTTGTCAGTCCTACACCAAGAACATGGGCCTGTATGGTGAACGTGTTTATATGTGCCTTTATCATGGTTTGTAAAGATACTGATGAAGCCAAAAGGGTAGAATTACAGTTGAAAATCCTGATTCATCCCATGTATTCCAACCCCCCTCTCAATGGGGCCTGAATTGTTTCCACAATCCTAAACAGTCCTCATCTGAGGAGTTAATGGTTGCAAGAGGTCAAAGGCATGACAGATCATATCATTAGCATGCGGACCCAGCTGGTTTCTGACCTCAACAAAGAGGGCTCCTTCCACAATTGGCAGCATATAACTGACCAGATTGGCATGTTTTATTTCACAGGCCTAAAAGCTGATTAGGTGGAACAGTTCATCAAAGAGTTCTCCATTTATATGACAAAAGATGGCCACATTTCCATAGCAGGGGTCACATCAGGCAATGTAGGATACCTTGCCTATGCCATTCACCAAGTCACCAAGTAACTCTGTGGGGAGATGAAGCAGAGACAACCTTCCCACCTTCAGACTCTGCTATTTGAGATTCAGAGAGATGATTGAGCTGGCGAAGACATGAGTGGTGTGAGAATTCCTTTCAGCCACAGTGCTTAATGCTCAGCCATTGAAAGTGTCTCAGAACAAGACCTGTGAGTAGGCTAAAGGCATCTGAAACTAGTGTTTGGAGCTTTATGGGTTTAACCCAAACTCCCCAACCCATCCTCCACAACTTTTCCAAAACATTTTAAGTTTACAGGAACTCTACCTAAAACCAGAATTCCTCTCCCCTCTTTTCTTCCCTGAGTCTTAGATTTCCTGGCATTACAATGTTGTTCAAGAGCTTTAATCTAGGTAATCACTTAGCCTACTACCAGAAATCTCTGTGGTGCTAAAAACTTCCAAAGAAGGCTTGTCCAGTCCTGACTCCCTCCTCTTACTGGCCTCCCATGACTGATGGAGGCACCTTAAATCACAAATGCTGCTATTCTGCAGCATCTTGGCTTCAAGAAATAATAGAGATGATATCTAAAAAATAAAATTAAGTGTAGAGAGGAATGTACTGGGGGAAAGAGAAAGGGAGAGGTAGAATATAGTAAATCAACCATTGAACATCTAAGATTTTTTTTTAACTTTCCCTTCTCTCTCCATTTTTATTGCTGTCCTTTCCCTTTGACCCCAAGATCCAAATCTGCTGTAGATTCTCTCCCTTTGTTGAATTAAACTTCAAATCCTTCCTATCAGGATCCATATACTTGGAAAATTAAGTAAAATGTAATTGAAGAAAAGAGCATATTCATTCCTCCTATTTCTCAGCAGCAGATAGAGGAGGAGAATTCAGTCAAGTGACTATTGGCATCATTGTAATGTTCTTAATTGTTCCCCCTTTCTGCCACCTCCCCACCAGACCTCATCAATGCGGTTGTACAATAAATAGCCAGATTATGACGAGTATGTAGAGGGGGCGGGCAGTCAGTCCTGGGAGACAAGTATTTTGAGCTGTGGTTGTAAACTTCTCTCCGTTGCCAACTGAGTTCAAACTTCAGCCTTGAAAAGATCACCCTCCAGTGTAATCACATAGGCCTTTATGCAGCCTAGTTTCTCTGTTACAATAAAATTATTGTAGATTAGGGGAAAAAAAGTCAGAGACAGTCAGAAAATATAATGAAATAACTTATACAGCTATAAATGAGGGGATAGTTCTTAGCCAACCAAAAGATAGAGGTGTGGACTTTAGAAGTGGGTAGTATGGAAGCATGTTGAAAGTGTTTTTGAGTTCAACTGATTAAGAAATAATATTTCTCTGGTCCCATTCCCTGAAATGACTGACACTACAACCCACTTAATGGCAGTGGTCTCTTCTCCCTTCAAAGATTACAATATTGATCTCAGGAAGAAAATCTTTTCAGTCTTTTAGGGGAGTGGTCAAAGTAGGAATCCAGTTGGTTTAGTAAACAAGTAGTAACTATTTTTCTGTAAAGCTAGCCCCAAGCTGTATTTTTTAAAAACAAAAACAAAAATATAATCTCTTCCTTATTTGAGATTCCAGCAAGTATTATGTAAAATTGTCTTGGGGAGAGAGAGATGTCCAAGGGTATGGGCAGTCAATTTGCACATTTTTCTAAGCTAAAAAATGTTCAATAAAATTTGTTTCTGGCAGACATGTCTAAAACAGGATACAATTATTGTATTTTTATCACAGCATAGACTAAGATTGATAGCATAATAAAAAAAAATGAGGCTTTACAAGAAAAAGCAGAGGAGGATGCACATGGCACCTTGCCAAATATGAGACAGGTTTTTCTGAGACATTCTTTCAAAGCCTAGATCAAGTGTCACCTCCTGAACCAGGTCTGTTTTGATATCATCTGGTTACTAATACCCTCTCAACTTAAATTACTTTGCATTCACTCTGCATGTATTTTATTTTGCATTGGCTTATCAGCACACTTTTTTCCCCTTGAGAAGTTAAACTCCTTGTTTCATTTGTCTGGCACATATTAGGCACTTACTAAGCATTTTTTTTGAATGACTTACTAAGTGAATGGACCTGACAAGCATCAAACAAACAGATAAAGAATGTGTTTTGTCTAGAATTTGAATTTAATGGACAATATAAAATCTTATTTATCAGTGTACTTGGAGAGACAGTGCAAATAGAAAATGAGCTTGACCTAGAATAGGAGGTGAGTGGGCTAGGTTTCTTTCAGGAAACTGTATTTCTTTTCAAGAATTGAAGCTTCCCTTTTAAACAAAAGTCTGGGTTGTTATTTTTATTTTGCTAATACCAATATTAATCTGATAATGTCCTGTGGTTGCAGGTCATAGAAGATTACATTTTCAAAGAAATGAAATTGAAGATCAATGAAAGTTAATGAAGTGTATATAGTGGACTTGAGCAGGTTGCAACATATGACAAATGAGGAATTACACAGAAGCAGTTAGGGATGCCATTAGCCAAATGTATGATCAGAAAACAAAACAAAACAGAAGATGAGCTTGTCGTAATTGTGAAAGTGATAGATAACTATTGTGCAGCTTCCATGTTCCATGGGTATTCCCTCATTGTTGAAATTTCTAGGGCCTGAGGTCCAAGGTCCATGCATATATGTATGTGTATACACACATACATACACACATACGTGCGCGCACACACACACACATATATATATATATATATATATATATATATATATTTATATATATTTGTGAGAGGTTCCATGAACTTGGGGAAAAATTTACATCTTCATTTTCACTAACCTCTAGCCAAAATTTATCATTTCTTTCAGTTATTTAAAAACTCTGAGCAGGGGTCCATAGGCTTTTCCACACTGTCAAAGGAATCCATTACAAAACAACGGGTTAAGAATCCCTAATCTAGGACTGTGATTCTTAATCTTGAAGCCTGTAAATTAATTGTAATCCCATATATTTTATTTTGTGAATCCAAAAACGTTATTCTAAGAAAAGGTTTATAGGATTTTAAATGGATTGAAAGGGGGAGTTGTGGAACAAAAATAGCATGAGACCCTAATAGAGGAGGGTCAAGAAATATACCTATTTATCTGGCACCTAGAGCTGATCATTAACACTCCTCCCCTTACAGACCAAAAGTATTTTCAGTAATAATCTTGAAATAAAACAGATAATAACAATGACCAGAAATAAGATTCAGAAAGTAAAATTTTTTATTGAATTATATATAATGCATATATGTAAGTAAAATAATAGCAAAATGAAATAAATATAGTACAATAAAGAAAAAGTAATAGATAAGTTCTTTTAACTAAATTTTTTTTTTTTACAAAGGGGGAAAACTTATGCCTACATATTGACCTGCCACGAAAATGAATAATTACACTACAGGTTCTGTTTTCCACCTTTAATTTCTGCAAATTTGTCAATGGCACAGTCAAAATTGATTTTCTTACATTCATGTTCAATAAACAGGATAGTAAGATTTGTCAAAATATCTTCCTTTAAAGTTAACCAAAGAATTATTTATTAATTTTAATTTTGAAAAGTTTCCTTCACATGCAGCAATGGATATATAAATAGTTAAACAAAGTATTAAATATAAGAATAAGTTTGGCAGAAATTTATAAAATTCCCACTTCATAAGTCAGTTTTAACAGTTAAACATTCTCTGAATGGTACAATTTGAGCAACTACCATATTGTATCACCAATGTAAAATTTTATTTTATTGATTCATTCTTTAGTATAAAAACAATACATAATTTAATTTTTAAATTTTAAAGATATCAAAGTTTAGTAAAATGTTTCATTTTTGAACTAAAACTTGCACTTACCAAATAACAATATTATATCTGGCAGCTTGTACTCAGTTTCACTATTTTAATTTTAAATACAAATAAAATCTCCAAGAGGGTCATAAAATGATAGACTTGAAGTAATTCAAGTTTAGTTTCACAGTCTTTACAATCAGTTCAGTCCAAGTTCAATGTCTTTTTATTTTTTTTAAAATTTCAAGCCTAAAGCTTAAATGCAGGAATATATAGTACCATAGGGGATGAAGATAGGAACTGAGTCCTAAACAGGCTTGATGATTATGAACTTATTCTCAGAGGGAAAACATGTTGCTGAGTCCATGAAGGTAGTTCTCTGAATTGATTTCAATGTGGAGCACATCATTGCTTTTAAATTTTCTATAAACAATACACTCATTTTGTTGTTATAGTCTTATTGCCTGCATAGGACAGAATACTCATCTTCCCTGCTCTCTCTGACCCCACCCCCACCCCCACCCTTCCAACTGCCCA
>JAQQSK010002788.1:0-143244 GCA_028658325.1 Potorous gilbertii | reverse complement strand
AAAGGGAAAAAAACTAAGACCATAGATGGTTATTTTCTTGAGAAGATGATTCCTCCATTCCTCTCTGACGACAACGAAGAGATATGCTTACCATCAGGTAAAGACATAGGAGTCAAAGCCTCTGTATCCCAAATATCTGAAATAGAAGACTTATCTAAATTAAAGTGAGAAAAGATGAGTACAGTGTTTGGTGAAAGTTCAAATAGGAATCCATTAAATGGATCAAAGAACTAGAGTTGAATCTTGAGGAAAATCAAATATTCTAGGAGATAGACATGAGACATGAGAAACTGCAGTACAAAGGAATGGAAAAGGGAAATGTGTTTTTGTATTGTAATATCGAGTAGACAGATATGATGCAACATGCAGGTCATCACATGGACATTTCTTTCATCATGCGGACAGTTTTTTGTTCTTTTTATGCATTTCTGATGCTGTATTTAAAATGCAAAGTGAATTTCTCTAAAAGCCACTATTGTAAATATTATGAATTTTATAAAAAATTGTGCAATGTGACATCTGTATGTATGTATAATATATGTCACTTAGTAGATAACTTAGGAAGTATGGGTTGGTTGAAAGGGACAGGAAAGTGGAAAAGTAGTAGCAAATCACCATTTGACTCGTTTTTGGTACACTATAAAAAGTACCTGGGGCAGCTCAATGACTCAGTAGATAAAACATTGGGTCTGAAGTTAGGAAGATTTGAGTTCAAATTTGGCCTCAGACACTTACTGGGCATGCCACTTAACCTTTGTTTTTCCTTAATCCACTGGAGAAGGAAATGGCAAACCATTCTAGCACCTTTGCCAAGAAAATCCCATGGACAGCATGGTCCACAGACTCACAAAGACTGGACATGACTGAATGACTGAACAACAACATTGTAAGTATCAATTTATGTGCTCTGGGGCAAAAATGGCTAAGAAATGCAAGCAAGTCCTGACTAGTAAAAATAAGGAATGCCATGAAATAGTTGCATTATAAAAATTCATACTGCATATTTCCAATGGGCAGAAACCAATGGTGTCTTTATGTAGTGAACTTTTGAATACAGATGCATGCACCACTTCATGCGATTCATTTTTCTCACTAATCAGGACCTAGCAGCATTTGCCTGACTTTCTTAAAATGTAGCAGACTGTTGTCAATTGTGAGCTGGTCATTGTTAAATATCATGATTGCTTATAATCCTGTTTTGTTAAATGTTTTGTGTTGTGTACGTGATGGTATGCATTACTCCAATTCTATGAATTCCTACTAAGTGTGTCAATTATGAGAAGAGTTTGTTTTATATGAGGTGAGCTAACTTAAAAAGAAAGGCTCAAGATAATAGAATAGATGAGAAAGGTAATGACCTTCTATTTGAAATAATGTTTTCATCCTCAGATCCTCATTTAATAATTCAATAAGACCTGAATGCCCTTGTTTGCTATCTTACCCTAGAATAAAATGATAGAATCTTCCATAGAAGAGTATAAAAATATAACCCAAAGCAAGTACAGTATGCCTTCAGGGCTCACTCCTCTGATAGTGACCTGAGTTGATAGGGCAGGGTCAGGCACATCTGACTCTCCATGATCCCATCTGGGGTTTTCTTGGCAGAAATACTGGAATGGTTTGCCATTTCCTTCTTTAATTCATTTGACAAATAAGGAAACTGAGGCAAACAGGGTTAGGTGACTTGCCCAGAGTTGTACAGCTGGTAAGTGTCTGAGGCCAGATTTGAACTCAGAAAGATGAGTCTTCTTGACTCCAGGCCCAGTGTGCTATCCACTGCACCACCTAGCTGCCCTAACACAGTAGGCCCCTAATAAATATTTATTTCCTTCAGCATTATCTTGTGCAATTTCTTTTAGTGTGGGGGGTGTTATTGGTGTAAGTATGGTAGATAATATCTCCATTAATCCTGTTGCTGTGGAGGAAAGCAGCACAGCTAAGTTGTACCTATAGAACTCAGTTTTTTGTAGGTCACATTCACATTTTAGTTAAAAAAAAGTGTGACAAATGTTAGGTCCAACGGATACTCTAAGAGAAGAAACTTTTATAGATATAGCTCTGGATTTGAAATCAGGAAGACTTGGGCCCAAATGCTATCCATGATGCTTTCTGGGCATGTGGTATCCTAGAGAAGTCATTGAACATCTATGAACTTCAGGGAATTTCCTAGGAAATATCTACTAAGTTTTAGATAGGGGTATAAGGTAACAGAAAGAGTCTTTGAAGTTTCTGGATTTTTTATTCTTTAATCATTGGGCTGACTAACATTCCCAAATGATGCAAGACTCCACCACTAAAGGTTTAATTTCTACCTAAAATGTTCCCATTATCTTGAGTAATGATATATAATTAAGTCTACCAACTGTGCTCTCATTCTTTCTATCACTGGTTCACAGCCATATTTAGAAAGGAGCAGCCTATCAGTAGCCTTAGTTCTTAAAGCTTTCATTTGGGGGGGTGGGGGGTGGAACCCAAAACAATAACCCAGCTAGGCATTAATTATCAATTTCACCAAAGCACAGGGTTCCTTCTGTTTGCCTGAGTGCTTATGATAGCACATGTAGTCATGGGAAAGCTGAGGGTATCTTTTCCATTCTGCAATTTTTCCCAGAAGGCACTTTATAATAATAGTGAAAAAATTCAAAGCTATCCTGTTCTCTGAGGCCTGTTTTACCAAATGCACCAAAGAGGGAAACATAATGTGCATTTTATGCATCTCAGAATTTTCGCTTCAAAAATGTTTATAGCATTCTTCAGTTTATTGTTGCTTTTGGTTTTCTAAGACAGCTGAGTTGAATTTCAAAGTCAAGAATAATTGTTCTTCTGAACTAAAGAAGAGTGGTGACTATGAAACTAGATAAACTGATGTCCACCAGTTCTTTAGTAGACAGTGTTTTTAGCTTCCGGTTCAAAGATGGGGTGAATTAAAAGACAGACCTTCCATCATTCATAAGTGGTCAAAGGATAGGAATATCTACTTTGTAGAGGAAAGAATGAATGGGAGAATGAATAGAATGAGAGACTTGAAGCCAGAAAGATTGTCTTTTTTTTTCTTATTTATATTCACTTTGCTTAGTACAGTGCCCAGTACTTAACGCACAGTAGATGTTTAATAAATGTTTATTGACTTAGAAAGGCTTGATCTAAGACATCCTTGACAAGTCAAACCTCTTTAGTAAAATGAGAGTTGGACTTGATACTGCTGTACCCATTTTATAGATAATGAAACTGAAGTACAGAGAGGTTGAGTGATTGGCTCCCAGGTTTATACAGTTAAGTAGGGGCAGAGTCAGGATGCCTCCTGAATTCCTAGCTAGTGCATCTCTTCCCCCACAAACAACATGTTGGCATTCTCCAGTTCTTTCTTTTCCTCTCTTCAGCTTTGCTGCATCTCACCACAATTCTGCCCTGGCCTGAGAGAGGAAGCAGTGTGGTATTCTTGGACAAGCCCAGAACATTGGGTTCAAGTTCAGCCTCTGAAACTTACTATGTGACCTCAAGCAAGTTCCATTAATTTTTCAAGGTCTCAGTTTGTTTATCTGTAACAAATGAGGTGGTTTGATATCCCTTTTAGCTGACGTCCCTTTTAGCTCCAAGTTTATGATCCCGTGAGAGCAGAGGTAGTCATCATCTGATGGGGTAGACAGATTCCCCAAAGGAATCTTGTACTTCGTGTGTGTCTTCATCCTATCACCCAGAATTTGCCAGACTAAAGAAGGTAACAGAGGTGAAGAGTCCTTGAATAAGCTGGATAATGTGTACTTAGCCTGGGTGTCACCCTGATCCTTCTTAGCCAGGGAAGGTTTGATTTAGTGACCCTGGTGAATCACTGGTTAAAGGAACTTCATTACTTCAGTACAAATGGAAGTTGAGTGCTGAAGTAGAGTGTAAGCTTCTTGAGGCAGGGACTACTTAGTCTTGTCTTGTGCCTAGCACAATGCCTGAATAGCAAACATAAAAGCTTAAAGGTTAATCATTGTTCTTTGTTTTGGAGAGGACCAAAATGACATCACCATGATAAAGACAAGTTCCAATGTGTCCGACTGTGGCTGATCAGACCAATATGCGCTCAGAATGCTCTGCTGCAGATTGGGCAAAGATAATCTGCATGAACATTTGAGGGGGATACTCTACATCTGTGCATCCTACGTTTCCTTTGAGCTGTTTCCATTCTGCTTTGCTCATAGAGCACAGCACCCTTTCTGATGTGGGCATGCCACACTGAGTGGTCCTGTGCCAGTGTCTCCCATGTCTCATAATCAAATCCAAAGTTCTTGAGAGAGACCTTGAGAGTGTCCTTGTATGACTTCTGGCCACCGTGTGATCACCTGCCCCATGTAAGTTTCCATAAAATAGTCTTTTTGGCAAGCATACATTTTGTTTTTGAACAATGTGGCCAGCCCTTCGGAGTTGGGCTCTCTGAGGCATAATGTGAATTGGTTTTAAGGTGTGCAAAGCTTTTACATACATTATCTCCCCTAAGCTTTATATCAACCAGGTGGGACAGCTACAATTATTGTACCTACTCTCCCATAGTATACATGCATTAATAATGTTACTAATAGTAATATTGAAGTTGCAGAAAAGAACTAAATTGTTTAAGAAGGAAGTGAAAACAAAAATAGGTGAATGAGATGAATGAGTTCAAGTTCCCTGGACAGGGGCAATTATATAGCTCTGAGATGAAAGAAATAACCTGTGAGTAGGTGACTGAGTTGTTGTTGGTGATCTTTAAGGAACTGTAGAGGATGAGACAGGTGATGGGAGACTGTACACTGGAAAATGGTTTGCTTACTTTTGCAATATGTAGTGATAGGCCTGTGAACTTGAAGGGCATCTGAATCAAAATTGTGGAATGGATTACTGAGTATTAAATTTGTCAACATTTAGAAGGGAGATGATCATTAATATCAAATCTTGCCAAGCTAACCTAGTTTATTTTACTGACAGGGTTATTAGAATCATATAACAAGGGAGTGAGTCAGTATGACATAGCAGATAGTAACTTGGTCTCAAAAAAAAAAGTTGGGTGCAAGTTCTTCCTTGGAAAATGACTGTGCAACTCTGGTCAAATCATTCAACCTCTTGGTGCTTCGGGAAACCATGATTTGCAGTGGTAGAAGTAATTTTCTTAACAGAAGGTCCCTTATACCATTGAAATTACAGATGTGGAATAGAAAGTAAATAGAATTACATCACTGTGGAGAAAAGTGTCGTGCCCTCAGGGGTCTCTCTGGTACTCTATTCTCATCACCATTTACATCAGTGACTTAAATGGAATTTGTGGATGACATGCTACCAGAAGGGATAGCTAATAAAGTACATGACATAATCAAGATTTTAAAAATCATGTTAGTAGACTCGGATGGTTTGGGTAAGGTTGAACTAGATGTGACTTTTGGGATCTCTTTCAGGTTGGAGATCAATACCTAATTGATATTTTGGGTGAGAATTTACTACTTACCTAGAGTGATAAGTAGCATTTATATACTGTCTCATTGATCCTTACCAGCTTAGTATTATCTCCATTTTAGAGAGAAGAAAAATGATGCCTGCAGAGGTTAAATGATTTGCCCCTAATCACACAGTTAGCAAGTATCACAGACAGAATTTGAACTCAAATTCTCCTGGCTCCAATTCTAGGGTTCTAGCCACTCTACCACCTAAATAATTGTACTAGTTCACTGAAGTATAGAATGCCATATGGAATGTTAATTTTTGCTTTTGTTTTAAAGATCATACAACTCCAAACATGTCCTTTCTTGGTTTTGTAATGCATTGTTCACAAAACATGATGACTTTTCAAAAAATAAGCTGCTGCAAGGGGAAGATAGAAGGGTTTATTTCCACTCATCTGGAAGCAGGAAAAGAGGAGGAAGATAATGGAACCCCACATTTGACTTGGGAAAAAAACAGAAATTGACTATGAAAGAAGGTGTCATCCCTACATTAAGGGTAATTTTGGGCAGCTTTAGCTTGATTTTCCTAATGGACAGTTTAATACCCAAATTGCAAGTTTAAATTGAGAGCTCTTAATTTGATCCCAGTTTTAGTCACACTAAGAGATAATTTCAGTGCTGCCTCAATTACCAGATATATTTTATTATGGCTAATCACAGCTACTTGGAATGGAGAGATTATAATTGATTCTTTCTCCCTTTGCTCAGCTTAGGTGTTTGAGCCCTAGGTTTCACACAGTTGAGTACTCTAATTATTGAATTATGGGGACAGAGACCTCAAGATCTGGGCAGGCCAGGGCAGCTCCATGTGTGTATGTGTGTGTTTGTTTTTCCAATCAATTTAATAGCATTGTAAACCTTAACTACCTATTAACCATCAAACAAGCTGAAATATTTTAAATGTTGACAATTTTGCTTCAGCAATAGCACATTATGTACATGACTGCCATTAACTGAAATGGAAGTAACAGCATGCGGGAAGAAAGCATGGCCTCAGATAAATTGGGTTCTGGTCCTGGTTTTGCCACCAACTGGAAGTGAGGGTAAGAAAAGTTTCTCAGGGTCCATCCAATCCAATGTAAACTGAAATCTAGCATTTATATAGTGCCTACAGTGTGCCAGGCACTATGCTAAACACTTTTTACAAAAGTTATCTCAGTTGATCATGTGAATTACCCAAGTCCCAGAGCTTGCTAATAGCGGAGCTGATGTTCAAATCTAAGTCTCCTGAGTCTCAGGACAATATTGTTTGGACTATAGCATGTTATGTGTATGGTTCAAATCACATCCTTTTACCTTCTTTTTGCCATTGTTTTTTGGAAGGGGTTATTTATGTATTGTTTCATTTTTTCAACTAATAACTTGTGTCATTTTAAAATCATCAGAATAATTTCTCTATATGCTACCTCTCTTTACTGAATCCTCTTTCATAATGAATAAATCAATTTAATAGATGCAAACAATGAAATTTCTCATCTGTTGGACTACCATGCCTTCCATGAATGCTTGACCTGCTACTTGGGAGGTAGCCTAATTGAGATCAGAGGGTTTCCCTGATCATCCCTAAAATCCAACAACAAAAGAACAACCTAAATGCATCAGATAGTATATCTTTCATTCCACACTTGTAGTACATCCCCCCCTTTTTATGGAAGAAGTATTATTGGTCATTGTCATTGATTTGAGCACAGGAACACTTTAATGTTGTTTTTGTGTATATTATTAAGTTATATATATTATTTCCTTGATCCTACTCTCCTTACTTGGTATCATTTCTTTGTCTTCCTCTATTTTTCAGAATTCCACTTATTTGCCATTTCTTCTAGCACAACAATAACATACATCTAGACTTCTGACACCCTCATTTTATAGATAAGGAAGCTGAGGTCCAGGGAGGCTAAGTGACTTGCCCAAGGTCACACAGATCAGCAATAGGTTTTGAATTCAAGTTCTCCTACTCCAAAACCAGTGCTCTTTCCAATAAATCAAATAATGTTTCTCTACTTTCATTATTGAGAACTGTGGTTCACTGAAGGAACGCTGACCTTACAGTCTTACAATTCTGCTTTCAAATCCTGCCTGTCACTTACTACCTATGTGCATTTGTAAAGTGAGAGAGTAGACTAAATGGCCTCGGAGGCCCTTCCTAATTCATCTATGTTTACTTCAAAATTTATTGAGCCAATTGTCTAAATTGATGGATATCTTTTTGTTTCCAGGTTTCTGCTACTGTTAGGGGTGTTACTTCGGGTATTTTGTTATCTGTAGTAGATACTTTTTTGTTACTGACCATCCCTGGAGGGTGTTGACTGCAGTATGTCATTATATAATCATTCTCTAATGCTAAAAGGAAGTAACTGTGTCTCTAGGATTCATTAATCACAATAGCTTGATCTGTTTATCAATTTTTTTCCCTTATGTCTTACAGGGAGAAAATATTAGCTAGAGATAATCACGGATTGAGAAAGAGAAATATTGGGTTTATTCCTTCACTGACTGACTTGAAAATCACTACATCTCTTTAGACCGCTATTTTCCCACCTTTCCTTTCACCCCCACCAAACACCTGAGAAATTAATCAATAGTTACTGACTGCCTCATTTCTTGAATTACTAAGTGTAAAGTTACTTGAGAGACAGTTAGATGGATGGAGTGCCAGACCTGGAGTCAGGAAAACTCATCTTCCTGAGTTCAAATCTGGCCTCACATAGTTGCCATTTGTGTTGTCCTGGGCAAGTCACTTAACCATGTTTGCCTGAGTTTCCTCAGCTAAAAGATCAGTTGGAGAAGGAAATGGCAAATCACTCCAATATCTTTGCCAAGAAATCCCTACATGGGGTCATGGAGAGTTGGACATGACTGAAACGGCTCAACAACAACAGACAAACAAAGTTATTTGGGATGCGAAAAGTTTGTCTATGCACTGGGATAAAATAAGGTAATATTCACGAATTGCCCTGTAAACCTTAAAGCTCCATTTAAGGGCTAACCATCCATCATCATCATCATCATCATCATTGTTATTTACTGAGTACAATTCATTTTTCTGGCCCTCAGTCCTTCGCAGTCTTCTTCCCCCATCAACCTCTCCCCAATACTTCTCTGATGGATGTTTTCTTCTTGTCTCTCTTCAGTCATTTTTCCGTCATGTGCAACTCATTGTGACCCCATTTGGGGTTTCCTTGGCAAAGATATTGGAGTATCTCACTTTATGGATGAGGAAACTGAGGCCAGCAGGGCAAAGTGGTTTGCCCTCTGGGCAAACACAGCTAGTAAGTGGGTGCTTTACCAAATGTTCTTGATTGATTCATCAATCTTTTATTATTCACATCCATGTTCCCTATGCTCTGGCTTGCCCCTGCCTCCCAAATACACCCTGCAGTTCCCCTTTTGTGTAACTTTATAAATTTTATTCCCTATGACTGAACTACCTACTGTCCTAAAATTTCCGTACTTTAAACTCAACTCAGATGTCACCTCTTCTATATGATTCTCCGATCCCTCCTCAGTGACAACCTTTTTATCTCAACCCTAGCAAAGCCCTGTGTTTTGTACTTCATTAACACATTTCTCATGTATCATTCTGTATTACCATTACTTGTCTGTGTATCTTAACTGCTGGCCTCTCACAAAATTGATCCGGATAGCAACTTATCTAACGTTTTTATCCGCCTCGGTTCCTGCCTCAGTGTTCTGCATTCCTTAATGATATGGAGGTGGACTGCCAGAACTTTGCCCCAGGGCTTTAACAAAGGATAATACAAAGTCCTTCCCTAAGGCAGTGTTCTGGTTTAATTTCCTTGTACTTTATAGTCCTCCACAAACCAAAACTGTGTCTATTCCCCTTCCCCAGCCTTGGGATACCACCATTAAGGTCTTTTTCTTCCCCTAATCTCTTTTAAGAGGGTGGGATGTCTGGGGATTGTTGCTTGTGCCATGGGTATGGGAGCGGGACAGAGGCTTGACATGACAGTCTCTCTCTCCTGTGAGGCCTTGTGCTCAAGGTGAAAGTATTCTACCCAGTCTTTCCTCTTCCCACAATTACATTTTTCTCAAGTGTCCAAGTTCCTTATCACAGTTCTGGCCCAACAATAATGTTGGCGTCCTCATCATCGGCATCGGCATCATCATCATCATCATTCCAGTTCCAGAATATGGTCATTTTTGTATAGAATTTTAATATTTATGAAGCATGTTTCTCACAAAAACCCTATGGCATGAGGAAAGTAATACAAGTATCATCTCTATTTTAAAGACAGGGAAATTTGGGTTTGGAAAGGAAAGAAGTAAAGAAACAACAATTTATTAAATACCTTCTATGTTCCAGACACCGCGCTAAGTGTTTTACAAATATATCATCTGATCTCCATAACAAGTTTGGAGGTAGATGCTGCTACTAGCCTCATTCTACAGCTGACAAAACTGAGACAAACAGAGATTAAAGGATCTGCCCAGGGTCACACTGCTATTAAATGTCTGACATTGTATTGGAACTCAGTTCTTTCCGACTCTAAGTCTAGCACTCTATCTATTATCTAGCTGCCCCACTAAGTGACTTGCCTGTGATCATTGTCATCAATAATTTTCCGAGGTGGGATGATAGCTCCTTGCCATATTGCCTAAACCAGCAGTTTTGAACCTTTGATGATAAGGTAATTGGGCATTAGAATCTCAAGAAAGTATATCTAGGATGTGTCACAACAATTGTCATTTCTAAAGGTTTATTTCCTGCTCCCTCTGTGTTATTGTTTTAAAATTCAGCTTTCTGCCTCGCAGGCCTGTCACAAAGAATGGTGATGTAATTTTGCAAATGACATGGATGGACATGTTTGAATTCATAGTAATTATAGATTGAAAATGTCTCCTGACCCCTTAGAATTTTCTGAGATCAGCTTGAAGCAAACAGGCATGAATTTGGTAATTTTCTTTTCTTTTTATTTTTTAAGCAATGATAACAAATTCTAAACATTATGCTTCATCCTGGTCACTCTGGGGAAATCTGAGCTAGTAACTTGGGGAAAATGAAAGGCAAAGAACATAACTATCCTAACAATTTCAGGAATAATTTTATTTTAGTTATGCTTGTAAGCATAACTTGTAGGTAAGGTTATCAGGATTATTTGAAAATTAATCATGGATTTAGAGATAAGGAATACATTGGAGGTCATCTAGTCCAGCCCTTTCATTTAACAGGTAAGGAAACTGAGGTTCAGTGACATTAAGTGATTTGTCCAAGGTTAGATTAATAATAATTTTAGGAGGTGGGACTTGAACCCAGCTCCTCTGTCTTCAGATCCACTGCTCTTTCCACTGTATACTCATAAAGAATTAAGATAGCAGAAGTGGAAATTATCTTGTAGCTGGCAATAGCAGCTGCCAAGGTTCTACTGTCATAGCAGTATTATTACAAAATGTACTTATTATAAAATTAACTTTTCTCATTAACTTTCAAAAATAGTTTTGAATGAAAAAGACAGAGTTATGCCAGAAAATATGGTACTGCTTTCTCTTACCTAATTTTGGCAAGCTTTAGGTCCAGTAAAATCAATTAGTATTTGCTAAGTGCCTACTGTGTTTCAGGTGCTGTGCTAAACACTGGGGATGCAAAGAAAGACAAAAGATAGTCCTTGCTCTCAAAAAGTTCACAGTCTAATTGTGGAGACAACATGCAAAGAAGATAAGATATATCCAAGTTAACTTGGAGGTAATCTCAGAGAGAAAACCACTAGCACTGAGGATTAGTTTAATGATTAACCATTAGTCATCCTTTGACAGACAACAGAATACTTCTTCCAATGCCTCTATTTGGAAGTATTTTAGATTAGACCTGCAAGGGACCTTAGAAATTTATCCAGTCCATTCCGCTCATTTGACAAATGATAAAATGAGATTGTGTGACTTATTCAAAGTCATGTGGATGCAAAGTTAGTAGAAATAGGATTCAAATTGAAGCTCCCTTACTCTATATCTAGCACTCTTTATTCTAGATGACATTGTCAGAAGAATTTTGTGCCTCATGCAGTGCCATATACATAGTAGGAATTTATGTTTCTTGAATTGAAATTACATTATTTCACAAAATGTAATTCCCTATAAATTGTCATCACCCTGAAAAGAGAAATGACCTTTGCTAGTTCAGAGGAAAGATTCTGTGTGATATTCGGTACACAGGTTTAAATTGGATTTAATAGGGTGCTTGGTCCCTGGATTCCTGAAATCTCTCATGAATGTACCGGCTGTTAATAAAATCTGCCTGTTGGCAGGACACTTCCCTGAAGATAAAGTCATGTTATATATCATTGAAAACTGCCAGGATCACTGCCATCTTGGAATGGAGAGAAATTTGAGACTAAATAGGTCACCATGACTATAATCTGGAACATATAGGTATGATATCTTCGTTTAATTTTAGATCAAACAAAACTTAGTAATATAGAAGGGACTGCAACAATATCTCTGTGGCCTGAGACAGTCTTTTTTTGTTGTTCAGTCATTTCAGTCATGTCCAAATCTTTGTGATCCCATTTGGGGTTTTCTTGGCAAAGATATTAAGTTTGTCATTTCCTTTTCCAGCTCATTTTATACATGAGGAAATGGAGGCAAAGAGAGTTAAGTGATTTGCCCAGGATCACACAGTTAGTAAGTTTCTGAAGTGAGATTTGAATTCAGGTCTTCTTCACTCTAGACCCAACATTCTATCCACTGTTCCACCTAGTTTGAGACAGTATTGCTGGAGTAGAGACAACTGGTACAATGTAGACAGCAAAAAACTTTTAGTAAATTTTTCTTTCTAATTGAGTGCTAAATTAAAAATACTTAAGTGTAAATATCAAATAATTTTCATTAGACCCAAAATAAGCCTTTTTTTTGTTTTTGGTTTCTTTGGAAAAACTTGTATTAAGCTTCTGGACTTGGCTTTAATTTGATGATGCATATTGAAATGCCATTAAGGTCATCCCCAATAGGAAAATTCCACCAACTCTAATGTCTAGTGAATATCTTCATGGAGTAATGAACCTCCTTCAGACTGTATTTGGGTTTTTCTTTTGAGCATTGGAAAACTGATTAACCAGCTGAAAGATACACACAGACAGAGCAATCACACAAGACAGACAGATTTTACTGCAGAATTTCTCTTGGACAAAACAGAACCATCCTGACAGCCAGAAGTCTTTGCTCAGGAAACTCAGGAAGGACTGCCTAATAACACTTAAAAATATGAGCATGCTCCACAGATGTTTCTAAATACAATTCTCAAATGGAAAAATACTCTATTCCCTGTGGTGGAATAGAAAGCAGAACTGGAAGCAATCTCAGTGGCATCTTTCCCTAATTCCTGGCAGGTTGCCTTCATTAGCCTGAAGGTAACATAATGTTTATCTTTTGCTGAATCTTTGATTACTTTTAAATCCTCAGTTCCGAATAAACTACCATTGAATTTATGCTTAAGGAACATCATGGGATAGTAAATCTTTGATTATAAAGTTCATAGACCTGGAGGGGGAACTTAGATATCATCTTATTCAAACTTCCTATTTTCTAAAGGGTGCACTGACTGGCTCCATTGACAGTGACAAGCTCAAGGTCAAATAGAAAGCTTGTAAGAAGCAAGATCTAGTCCCAATTTTGACTCTTATTTAAGTCATCATTCTACTACTCCATGCCTCTTCTTTAAGATATATTTTATTATTTTAAAATAAAATTTACTGGTCTTTCATTGTTACATTGCCTAAATTTCTTATCTATACCTTGTCCCTCCCAGAGTCATCCTATGTAACAATAACAAAAACAAAAGAGAGGAAATGAATAATAATTAGCAAAATTGATCAACAATTCAAATTCTTCAAATATAGGCACACCTGTGGACCTCACTGTCTTCCAAAGGAAAAGAGGAAAGTGTCTTGTTAGTTATTCCTTGGGGCCATACTTATCTTTCAATGTAATCCGTCACTTTCAATTGCGTTGTGGTGGTTCTTTCTATTTACATTGTAGGCATTATGTATATTGCTTTCTTGGTTCTGCTTAATTCACTCTGCATCAAGTCATGTTAAATCAAACTGAACTCTAAGAAAAAATGAAGTGCCCTGAGGTTTTTTCCCCCTTGTTGTCAATGAATCTTAAGCTGTTTAAGACTAGGCATTAAGATAACAATTTTTGAAGACTTTACTACAAGAATCCCAATAAATTTTTGTTTAAACTGGAGTTCTGCCATTGCAAACAGAAAAAAAAATGTTTTAGAACCTCTGGTGAGGAGAGAGAAGATGAGAGGGATCGAGAGTGGGTTTTGGGGTAAACCCATGATGAAACTTGAAGAGCCACTGAGGATTGTTCTGACCGGTAAGAAGAGAACTACAGTATAACATTGTCAAGAAAACTAAGGAAGGAGAGAATATCCATAAGGAAAGAATGGTCAGCAGTGCCAAATACTTCAGAGAGGTCAAGAAGGGAAGCCTGAAAAAAAGATCATTGAATTTAGCAACAAAGATTTAACTGGTAAACTTGCAAAAGCATTGTTAGTCAAGTGATGTGGAAGGAAGCCAGATTGCATGGGGTTGGAAGGCTAGTAGGAGGTAAGGAAGAGGATGTAACAAGTATAGATAGCTTCTTCTAAGAGTTTGGCTATGAAAGAAGGGAGGGAATTATAGTTTGAAGGAATAGTAGTACCGAATGAAGGATCTTTTTTTTTTTAAGAATAAGGGATATATGGATATGGTTGTAGGCAGGAAGGGATGTGCCAATAGATAAGATGTTGAAAATTAGAGTGAGGTAATAGTTGAAGGGCCAAAGTCTTGGAGAAGATAGGATGGTATGGGATAAAGGGCATAAATAGAGGGATAAGCACTATTTTTAAATGAATAAATGGTCAAAAGATATAAACAAACAGGTCTTAAAGTAATTGCAAATTACTAACAAATATGAAATACTGATTCTAATCAGTAATAGGAAAAGTGCAAATCAAAACAACCAAATTGGAAAAGATGACATTACAAAAATAATTAATATTGAAGAGGTTTTAGAAAGACAGGTACACCAATACATTGTTGTTGGAGCCATAATTTTAGTGATCTTTCAATGCCTTCTTCATTTCATAGCATACCTTGATCACCCCTAACTAACAAGGCCATCCATTACAACAAAAAATAAAAAGAGAAAATATACCAGTTCTGCAAAATTAATCAACATAGCATATCACTCCAAAAGAATATCCAGTGTTTCATATCCATATGAAAAGAAATGGAAGAACTTTTACATAATTCCTAAAGGACCTTACCATAATTTTTTTCATATATATCTTCCCCAAACTCTGTCCTTTCTATTAAGGGACTTCAACATAAAAATGTCAATGCCTCCTCAAACACCTTAATTTCCCAACTGCTCAATCTCCTTAATGGCCATGACCTCCTATCCCAACCCACTGAAAGTACATCCCAGGATTGATGTATTCTTTATCTTTTGATCATCTGCAAGTGTTCTCCTTAAGTGTTCAAAATAAACAACCCCCCCAAAACTCTAAAATCCCTTTGTTAGATCATAGCCTCCTATTTTTCTATCTCTTCCTATGCCTTACCTTTCCTAAAATCACTTTCTGTTCTCACTAGGACCATTGATTCCTCTACCATTCAGTACTATCCTAGGCTATCACCCCATTCTAAACTCACTTTCCTCCTTGCAAATGCCAAACTTATAATTAATAATTTTAAATCTATGACATAATGTTGCAGGAAATCATAAAACTGATCCTATTAGGTTCACTACACATTTATGCTATATAGTCTCCCTAAATTATTATTATATAATTTACCCCCCCACCATACAGATGATGGATGCCAAACTTTTTCTTTTCTCAAGTCCCTCCCATGATTCCACTCTGTGCTCCGACAGATGAGAATTATTTCATATTTCAATAATAAAATAGAAACTATTTGCTGTGATTGTTGTCTTTTCCCTCTCTCTACATCTTAAAACTCTTTAATATCATCCCTTATTCTCTTCTTAGTATCTGATGAAGAGATGATCCTTTTCCCTGATCCAACCATGTCTAGATTTTTTAGCAGATTTCATCAATAACCAATTTCCCTCATGCCATAACTTTAATTTACTGGGTCCTTCTCTGATTTCTACAAATATACCTGAATCTTCATTGTGAAAAAGTAAACTCATTCGACCTTAACATTCTTTCAAACTGTCATCTTAAATCTCTCTTCCCTTTCACAGCCTAACTTTTAGAAAAATCTATATACTGCCCTTGCCTCCACTTCTCTCAATTACTTTTCAACCATTTGTAGTTAAGGCTTCTGATTTCATCATAGAACTTCAATTACATTCTCTAAAGACAATGGTGATCTCTTAGTCTCCAAATTTGCTGGTCTTCTCCAATTTCTCATCCTTCTTCATCTGTTGGCAGAATTTAAAACTGTTGTCCTTGTCTGCCTCCTCTCTCCTTTCTTAATTTTCCTACTTTTCTGTTTTGATTCCCCTTCAACTGGATAGTCCCCTTTGTTGCTTCATCATCCATATTCTTCTCCCTAATTCTGAGTGTTTTCCAAGACTATGCTAGGCTTTTTCTATTTTGTCTCTTATGATCTCATATTCTGTTATCTCATTAATTCTCATGTGTTTATTATCTCTATGCAGGTAACTTACAAATCTACATATTTATCTCTACTGTCATTCCTGAGCTGAATTTGCACATCTTCACATGACCGTTGGATATTTCAAACTTGATGTCTTGTAGACATCTCACACTCAATATGTCCAAAACTTCTCACTATTTTTCACCCCGAACTCACCCTTCCCCCAAACTTTCCTATTTCTTTTGAGGATGTCACTATTTTTTAAAAGAGTAAAACATAGTTGCAACCTTGGAATTATTTTTGGCTTTTCACTGGCCCCATATATACAATCAGTTGCTCAATCTTCTTGTTTGCACTTCCATAACATCTTTCATATTTGTCCTACTCTCTCTACTCACTTAATAACCTCCTTACTTCCAGCTCTCATCAACTTTCGCCTGGGTTACTGAAAAAAAAGCATCCAAATTATTCTTCCTTCTCTATGTTTCTCTCTACCCTACTTTATTCACACAACTGTTGAAGCGATTTTTCCAAAGTGTAGTTCTGATTATGTCACAATAAACTTCAATAGCTTCTCCTTGCCTTCAAAATCAAATAGAAATTCCCATTTGACTTAAGAAGACTTTAATAACTTGTCCTTCCAAAGTTTTTAATATATCATTTCCATTCATGCATTTAACTGTACACTTAAATTGTTCTTTTTTCTGTCCTTCATATCTGACACACCATCCTCCATTTCAGTGTCTTTATGCTGGTATTTTCCATTCTTGGAGTACATTTTCTCCTTATGTCTATCTCTTAGGATGCCTTATTTTCATATGTTTGATAACACATCACCTTATACAAGAAAATTTCCCTCATCACACCCATTAATGTGTCTCTCCAACCAATTTTCTTATATTTTTATACATGCTTTTATACATATACATAATCATTTATACAAAGTATGTACTTACTTTTGTAGAAATTCTCTCTCCTGATAGAAAGAAATCTTCTTGAGGGGATGGCCACTATTTCATTTTTGCCTTTGTATCCCCAGAGTCTAGCATAGTGCTAGGCATATAGTGGTTGGTTGGTTGGTTGTTGTCCTTCATTATCAAAGACCACCAAAATGACCTCACTGATAAAGTTTTAATGTGTCCGACTGGGATTGATCAGACCAATACGAGCTCAGAATGCTCTGCCACCAATTGGGCATAGATGGTCCATGTGAATATTTGGAGTGGATACTCTACACTTGTGCATCCTATGTTTCCTCTTTCAATTCTGCTTTGCTTATAGAGCACAACACCTTTTCTGATGTGGGCATGCCATGCTGAGCAGTCCTGTGCCAGTGTCTCCCATGTCACATAATCAATTTCAAAGTTCTTGAGAGTGTCCTTGTATTGCTTCTTCTGATTACCATGTGATTGCCTGTCCCATGTGAGTTCTCCATAAAGTAAGTCTTTTTGCCAAGCATACATTTTGCATGTGAACAATGTGGTCAGTCCATTGGAGTTGTGCTCTCTGAAACATAGTTTGAATGCTTGGCAGTTTAGTTCAAGAAAAGGACCTCAGTATCTGATACCTTATCCTGCCAGGTGATCTTCAGAATCTTCCTAAGACAGTTCAAATGGAAGTGATTCAGTTTCTTGGCATGGAGCTAGTAGACTATCCATGTTTCACAGGCATACAACAATGAGGTCAGTGCAATGGCTCTGTAGACCTTCAATTTGGTAGTTAGTCTAATACCTGTTCTCTCCTATACTTTTGGAGCCTCCCAAACGATGAGCTAGATCTGGAAATGTGTGCATCCCTGGAAAGTACACCAGCAAGGAAAATGAACTTATCCACAGCATTCAAAACTTCTCCATTTGCTGTAACTGATGGTTGCATGTGTGGATGGTGTGGTGGTGGCTGAGGGAGCAACTGTGTTTTTTTGTTGTTAATTATTAGGCCAAAGTTAGCACAGACAGCAGAGAATTGATCTTGTTGCATCTTAGCTTCAGAGACTGCACTGAGTGCACAAAAATCTGCAAACAGAAAATCATGCACCAACACTCCCTCCACTTTGGTCTTGGCTTGTAGCCTTTTCAAATTGAAGAATTTACCATGACTGTGGTAACTGACTTTAATGCTTTACTCATCCTCACTGAAAGCATTTGATAGCATGGCTGAAAATATCATGCTAAAAAGCATGGGAGCAAGCACACAGCTCTATTTCACTCCAGCACTACTCAGAGACATTGATTAATGATAAGGACATGATCCTGGAGAGATGGGCTGAACATTTCCATAGTTTTCTCAATAGACCATCATCAGTCAATGCTGAGGCTATTGACTATTTACCTCAGGTTGAAGTCAATCCCTCCTTAGCTGAACTTCCAACTGAAGAAGAGGTTTTGAGGGCCATTAGGCTCCTTTCATTTGGTAAAGCACTTGGAATTAATTCCATTCCAGCTGAGATTTACAAGGTAGAGGGTCCACTGCTCATATAAAAGTTGACTGAAATTTTCCAGATTATATGGCAAGAGGAAGTTATCCCCCAGGAGTTCAAGATGCCTCCACTGTCCATCTCTATAAAGGTAAAGGGAATAAGTTGTACTGTGAAAATCACAGGGTGGGTCTCTCTCTTAGTCATTGCTGGCAAAATTCTTGCTAGAGTCCTCCTTAGTAGGCTAATTCTTCACCTGGAAGATGGTCATCTACCTGAGAGCCAGTGTGGCTTTAGAAAGAGCTGAGGAACAGGTGATATGGTGTTTGCTGCCCAACAACTCCAGGAGAAATGCAAGGAGCAGAATAGAGATCTGTACACAACATTTGTACATCTGACCAAGAGCTTTGACACTGTTAGTTGTGAGGGCTTATGGGACATTATGTCAAAATTTGGTTATACAGAGAAGTTCATCAGTATTGTACATCAATTTCATGAAGGCACGCTTATTCAGGTTCTGGATAGGAGCGATGCTCTCATGTCTTCCCAGTCATCAATGGTGTAAAACAATTCTGTGTGCTTGCTCCCATTCTTTTAGGCATATGGTAGGTGCTTAATAAATACCCCATGATTGTATCATCAGTATTTCATTCTTGTAAACTTCCCATCTCTCCTCTGTAAATTTTAGTCATCAGAATTCTACTTGCCCTTCCTTATAACTCTGAAATTTGTTCTCCCAAAATCTAGCATGCATGTCATATCAGAGTTACCTTCTTTCTCCTTTTTCTCTAATTTTATTTGCAAGAGAAAATTTTCTGCTGTCCGGCATAACTGATGACTGAACTGAAATGTATATTCAATTTTCAAAGATGTAGAATCTAGTAAAATGTGTACAACACTGGGTTGAACCTAATTTAATCTTTCTTTGATGATTAAAAGATATTTCAGAATTCTCCAGTGCTTCAAGATCATGTCTACAAATATCAGTTGTTGTAACTGTGCTGAAATAGTGGCTCCAAATTCTCTGGCTGACCAAATGAAAGATAATGAGGCTTTCATTACACTGCACTAATTTCATGTAAAGACACTGAATCTTTCATAGGTTTGTTTTAATTTGTATCTGGGAGGGGGGTACAATAAAAAATTGTAGCAAAAACAAGAAAAGTACAAGGCAAGCTTCATAGAATGTCTGTATGATAGTCTTGAAATTCTGTTTTTAACAATCAAAGGCAAAAACATCTTCTATGAAACACACAGCAACATGTAACAGAAAGAGTACCAAGCTGGGAGTTAGAAGGCATGGTTTGGAATCCCAGTTCCCTCAGCAGTGAGATGCATGATTCTGGGCAAAGCAAGTCATTTGTGTTCTTTGGAATTCAGTTTCCTCATTTGGAAACTAATACAATCCAATTAGTTAATCTCTAAAATCCCTTTCAGTTCCAAAATCAGTGTCATGCTAAGCTAAGTATTGCTAGTCCCTGTATAGCAATAAACTATATCATTTTTCTTGTATTTTATAAAATGCTAACAAGAAAATCCAGAGCTGACATCTATGAAAACATAGTGAAGTGATGTTGATGTTCAGGATTAGTATTGAAGTATCTTATGACTCCATTCAAATTTCATTATTTCCAACAAGGCATCAGTGATAATTCTTCTCTTCTAAAAATAGTATTACAAGTATAACTAGTGATATAGGGATTTTTAAAAATTTTGATTTGAGTCTGATGCCAATTTTAGTCAAATAGTTTAGTTTCTATTAGAATTAGAGTCTTGGAATTATCTTTTAAAATGCTTTTCAAATTCATGGATTGATAAAAAATATATGATTTTGCATAAATTTGAGAGCAAAAGAATATAAAATATTTTTAAAAGATTTAAAACCCTCTTTCCCAGTAATAAAGTAGTAATTTGCATTCCCATATTTCATAACTCCAACAACATCATTTCATTTTTTAATTTTTTTGAGTGTTTAACAATTATTTTTCTTGATTTTTAAAATTTTTTTAATTTTATTTATTTTCAGTATTCTACAATCACTACCATATAACATAGATTTTTTTCCCCTCCCTCTCCCTCCTTTCCCCCTTCCCTCCCTCCCTGAGATGGCATACAATTTTATATAGGTTCTACACATACATTCCTATTAAATATATTTTCACCATAGTCATGTTGTATAGAATAATTAAAATGAATGGGAGAAATCACATAACAAACCAAAACGTAATACAAAAGAAAATGATCTGCTACATTGTGCAGTTGAATTCCATAGTTCTTTCTCTGGATGTGGAAGGCATTTTGCCTTAAAAGACCATTGGGAATTTTTTAAGTCCTTGCATTGCAAAGTTCTAAGTCTACCAGAAAAAATTCCTCACATACTGTGGTTGTTGCTATGTACAACAAAGTTCTCCTGGCTCTGCTTCTTTTGCTCAACATCAGATCATGTAAGTCTTTCCAGACCTCTCTGAACTCTTCCTGTTCATCGTTTCTTATAGCACAATAGTATTCCATTACATTCATATACCATAATTTATTTAGCCATTCCCCAATTGATGGGCATCCCCTTGATTTCCAGTTCTTGGTAACCACAAAGAGTGCTGCTATAAATATTTTTGTAAATATGAGTCCCTCTCCCATTTTTATGATGTCTTAGGGATACAGTCCTAGAAGCATTATTTCTGGGTCAAAAGATATGCACATTTTTGTAACCCTTTGGGCATAGTTCCAAATTGTTCTCCAGAACGGTTGAATCAGCGCACAGCTCCACCAGCAATGAATTAGTGTTCCAACTTTCCCATATCTTCTTTAACGTTTATCATCTTCCTGTTCTGTCACATTAGCCAATCAGGTGTGATTTGGTATCTCAGAGTTATTTTGATTTGCATCTCTCTGATCAGTAGTTTTTTTTTCATATGACTATAGATGTCTTTAATTTCTTCCTCTGAAAACTGCCTGTTCATATCCTTTGACCATTTATCAACCAGTGAATAACTTGTATTCTTGTACACTTGACTCAATTCTCTCTATATTTTAGAAATGAGACCTTTATTACAGATACCAGCTGAAAAAAATTCTTTCCCAGTTTTCTGCTTCCCTCCTAATCTTGTTTGCATTGGGTTTGGTTGTGCAAAAACTTTTCAGTTTAATTTAATCAAAATTATCCATTTTGTACTTCATAATACTTTCTATGTCTTGTTTAGTCAAAAATTCTTCCCTTCTCCATAAATCTGATAAATACTCTATTCCTTGCTCCACTAAAGTATTTATAGTACCAACCTTTATACCAAGATCATTTCCCATTTGGACTTTATTCTTGTGTACGGTGTCAGGCATTGGTCTAAGCCTAGTTTCCATCACACTGTTATCCAGTTTTCTCAGCAATTTTTGTCAAACAGTGAGTTCTTATCCCAGAAGCTGGGGCTCTTGGGTTTATCAAACAATAGATTGCTATATTCATTGCCTACTGTGTCTTGAGTACCTAGACTATTCCACTTGTCTACCCTTCTGTTTCTTAGCCAATACCAAATGGTTCTGATAATTGCTGCTGCAAATACAATTTAAGATCTGGTAGAGCTAGGCCACCTTCCTTAGCATTTCTTTTCAATAGTGCCCTTGATATTCTGGACCTTTTGTTCTTTCAGATGAATTTTGATATTATTTTTTCCAGATCTAGAAAATAATTTTCTGATAATTTGATTGGTATGGAACTATAAGTAAATTAATTTAGGTATAATTGTCATTTCTATTATATTGGCTCAGCCTACCCACAAGCAACTGATGTTTTTTCACTTACTTAGATCTGACTTTATTTGTGTGAAAAGTGTCTTGTGATTGTGTTCATATAGACCCTGCATTTGTTTTGGCAGGCAGACTCCCAAATATTTTATAATGTCTACCCTAGCTTTAAATAGGATTTCTCTTTCTATCTCTTGCTATTGGCCTTTGTTAGTAATACACAGAAATGCAGAATACTTGTGTGAGTTTATTTTGTAATCCAACAACACCATTTCAAAGCTTGCTTCCCCTCAAATGTTAGTAGGAGGAGTCCAGGATCCTAAATTCACTGAGAGAACTAAGAACAGTTTTCTCCTTACCCTCAGGTTATTGGTACTGTTCACTCTCATCCTCTTGGTACTCACAACCAAAGAAGACCCAGAAAAGAAAGTTCTTGGCATTGAAATCCTTCACACTGTCAAGTGATTCAATATCAGGAAATAACACTGAAGAAGATGTATAGCCATCTGTACTATTTGGCCATTCTCATGAGTTCTTCACCTGGACCTTCCTATATGTGTTATTTTTCCCATTAGAATGTGAGCTCACTGAAAGAAGGAAGTATTTTCTTTTCTATTATTGTCGACAATATTTACAGTATTTTGATGTAGTAAGCACTTGGGTTTCAGTGTAGTTCTGGTTCTGAAACATAAAGCCCAATAGGAAAAATCTCTAGTGATCAGATTTTACCAAAACATTGCAACCTGATTCTGATTGGTCCTCATGTGTCTAGTAGTATGTTATCTAGTTATTAATTCATTCATTTTTATGTAGGAGGATAAAAGAAACTCTGGTATTTAATGTATACATTGTTCGAGATCAGTGTAAGTTACTTAGTCATTTTTAATTTATGCAAGTACTAGCCATGACACAGAAAATGGTAGCTATATCCACCTTATAAATTTTTAGGGAAAGCAAAATCTCTTCCCTTTTATAGGATGTACTTATTTCAGCACATTTAAAAACAGATGTGTCCGAAAAATAGAGCTAGAAATTAATGTACACAAAAATGAAAAAAAAATTCTTATGTTTGAGTAAATGAAGGGAATACAAAATAATTTATTCACTGCTCACTACAATACTGTTTAGTACTGAGAATACAAATACAAGGTCTTTACCCTTAAGGTGCTTATAATCTAATTGAGAGAGATAAATATAAAGAAGAACGGTAGCCAGGAAAGATTATTTTGGACTGGAAAGTCACAGAGTCTATGAATGGAATTCAAGGTTAATAACTGAATGCTAAATGCTAACTCAAAGAGTGTTTTGTTGTAATTTTTTAAATGACACTTGTATGTTACACTTTTACTAAAAATAACAAGAAGTTATTTTCACTATTTTTGTTTTGTTTATTTTATTCTATTTAATTGCATTTGACAGATCTGTTAAATTTGTGTGGGAAATACTGTATCTGAAATATGCATGGAGCAGTAGCCAGTATCACTTTAAAGAATGCTATTTTTTGAGTGGGAAAGACAACTTGAAATATGTCAGGATTTATTACTGGAAATAAATGCTCAAGTAAATGCAAGGTCATGGGGGAAGGTTAAGTTATTCAGAATCATTTATATGCTTTTGAAATAAGCATATTGGGTTTAGAGATTTACTTTCCTCAGAAATTAAATGAATAACTTTAGTTTAATAATTGACTTTTCAATGAAAATCTCATAAGGCCCAGAAAAGATAGGGTCAAGGAGAATGATGAGCTATCATTCAATGAGCTAATGGTGTAAATGATGAATTTGGGTGTGGTTGTTCAGCTCAATGGTGCTTCTGGCACACAGATATTGAGAGGATCTCCAAGAGTAACTCAAATACACAACTAAACAAACAGTATTGCTTTGGAGTAGTAAAGAAACATAATGTTGGGGCTGGATGGTACCTTAGAGACCATTTTGTCCAATCCCCTCATTTTATTGATGAAGAACTTGAGGCCCAGAAACTCAAGGTCGCATACATGGGCAGGAGCAAAGCTAAGACTAGAATCTAAACTAGAATCAGTTTTCTTCATTGTGTTCTCTGAGTTTGACCTGAAGGGCAAATTTGCACTTCATGTGTAGCAAAGCACAAGGAGGAACAAAGTAAAAGGACATTTGGCTACTCAGGGATCTGAGAACGTTTAGAACTGCTTTTTGTATGCCAAATCTCATCTCTACAAAAGACTCACAGCACTAATTAAAATGAGTATTTCTACAAATTCTAGAGCTCATTCAGGAAATTATATAAAAATTAGCATTATAGATTTTTTGAGTTACCCTCCAGGAAAAGACTTTACATTATCTAATTCAAACTCTAGTCTAATTAGATCATAAATGCTATATATACTATCCGTCCCAAGTGATCAACTGGTCTTTGATTCTCACCTAATCTTTCCTCTCTTTCCACAACACCCCACCACCACCCACACACATCAGAGTAACAGGGAATTCAGTACCTCCTTAAGATAGCTGATTCCATTTAATTTGTTAAGAAGTTTTCTTTATGTTGAGTCTAAATCTCTCTTACAACCCAATGTCATGGTCTTCTTGGACCAAGTAAAAAATTTATCTCATGAGGATTCACTAATCTATGACTTCTAAGGGTGTTGGCACCTCTTATAATGCATTTAAGTCAAAAGGATTAGGGGAAAATTCCATTTGTGGTGAAAAGGACAAAACTGTTACTCTGAGCAGTACAGTAGTGTACAGTGGAACAATATTGTCCCTGCTTCTATTAATGGATTCTAAAATGACATTTCATCTTTGCCTTGCCAAGCCACCTTGACTCAAATTAAGCTTTCAGTTCCCAAAATGTCTTAGGTCTTTTCTAAATCAATCAATAAATGTTAAGCACCTACTATGTGCCAGGCACTGTTCTAAGTGCTAAAATTATAAAAAATAGGCAAAAGACAGCCTGTCCTCAAGGAGTTTACAATTTAACCAGAGTGAAGACATGCAAGTATACATATATTTGCATATACATATCTATACATATACAAAGCAAACTATATACAGGATAAATAGGAAATAATTAACAGAGGGAGCATTAGAAATAAGGCAGGTTGGGGAAGGTTTCCAGTAAAAGATAAAATTTTAGTTGGGACTTAAAGGAAACCAAAGCATTCAGTAGTCAGATAAGGAGCAGGGGTGTTTTAGGGATAGAAGAAAGTAAGTCAGAGAAAATGTACAGAGTACAGAAATGGAGTTTTGGTTTGTCTGTTTCTTATTGAGCTGGTGGTTTTGTTTGTTTGTTTGTTTTTGGAACATCCAGGAGGCCGTCACTGGATGGAAGAATACATGGTAGGAAGAAAGGTGTAAGAGGATTGTTAAGGTAGGAGAGGGTGAGGTTATGAAGGATTTGCATGGACCTAGGTTTCAGGAAAATCACTTTAGTGATTGAATGAAGTTGATAGAAAGTTGACCTTTAACCTAGGAAGATTTAAGTACCACCTCTGATACATATTGATACTGTGACCCTAAACAGGTCACTCAATCCTTCAGTGATCTGGGCTCCTCTCTAAGATAAACGGAGGGAGTTTCCCCCTATGGGATTTGCCTATATCAGTGAAATATAAGGTCCAGTTCTTATCTCCTGAGGATAGAATTCACTAGCCCCATGCCAAAAGGAAATGAGTTTAGTTAGACGAGAACATTTCCTCAAAGTAGCTAATATTTATATAGTAAATTAAAGTTTGCTAATCACATTTATGAATTATATGCATAATCTCTTTTGATCCTTACCTCAATAACTTAGTTTGGATTTAGATTTGAATCCTGTATCTACCACTTACTACTTGTGTAACTTTGGACAAATCATTTAATCTTGGTAATCTCAGTTTCCTCCTGTGTAAAATGAGAGGTCTGGACTATATCAGTAGAGTCAAACTCAAACAGAACTGAATCCCTGTGAGTTGTATATTGACTTTGAAAACCACAACATAACACTGTCTATGTTATGTTTTATTTTTATTTACTTTAGTAAACATGTCCCAATTCTGGGTTGGCCCTGAGGAGTTTGGAGGCCACCACAGCCTGAGCCTTGAGTTTGACATATCTGGACTAGATGACTTCCTAAGTTTCTTCTAGCTCTAAATTCATAGTCTTATATTTCTATGATTTGGAATATAAATTGATCTAGACAGTGGAATTTTCTAGATGACTCAAGGTTAACTGTGCATATACTTTAAATTTTTCTGACATAGTCTGGCTAAATTCACAGATCCTAAGTTAGTGGTCCAAATCCTGAGGAACTGTGAGCTCATCATTGTGATAACTTAACAATAGGGACTAGGACTGGACCTATGATTTCTTTAGTATACAGAACTCTTTATGAGGAAAATTTCTAAAAAAATTGTAACTTGCCTTGTAGTACATAGTCAATGTGCAGTAGAGATGTGAGTAGAACCGAGGTCTTCTTGGCTCTGAAGCATCTCTAATCTACTATATCACACTGCCTTAAAATTTACAGAACACTTTACATATCACTGTTATTACTGAGTTGTTTTCAGTTGTGTCCAACCCTTTGTAACCCAAATTGGGGTTTTCTTGGCAAAGATACTGGAGTGGTTTGACATTTCCTTGTCTAGCTCATTTTACAGATGAAGAAACCAAGGCAAACAAGGTTAAGTGACTTGCCCAGGGTCACACTGAGTTAAAATTTGAGCTCATAAAGATGAATCTCTGGGACCCAGGTCCTGGATTCTATCCACTGCATCACCTGGCAGTCTCCAATTCTCTACACACATTATTTAATTTGGTCCTCATAATAAGACCTGTGAGATTGGTGTTATTGCTAGTATCATCCGTATATGACAGTCTAGAAAATCAGGATTCAGAGATGCTAGGTGGATGTCACCTGTAAGATTTGAATCCATAACATTTTATACAACGTGCCATGTCATTCATCTATTTTGTTCATGTTAGTTTACATAAATAGAATAAAATAGTCATCACCTTCTTTAAATGTTGGCAATATTTCATTTTTCTATAAGTTCTGGGGCCATTTTTATTAAATATCAAGTATTTCACTAGAAGGAAAACACTTAAAGTATATCCTTCTTGGAAGTGATAAATGGCACATATGTTTTGTTGATCACAATTAGAGAGGAGACATGTGTGTGTTCATCCTTCATTGCCGAAGACCATGCCATCAGAGAAATAGTGACATGACTTACACTTGACTTGGTTTAGAGTGAGGGAGGGCTGTGCAGGTCACCAGCCTCACTTCTCCTCCGGAGCCATCTGAATCCAGTCACCAGATATTCATCAGGATGACTGGAGATGACTCAAGATGAGAAAGTTGGGGTTAAGGGACTTGCCCAAGGTCACACAGCTAGTGAGTGTCAAGTATCTGAGGTGAGATTTGAACTCAGGTCCTTCTGGCTTCTGCACTGGTGCTCTATTCACTGCACCACCTAACTGCCCAGAAAGGATACATATACATGAGCAGAAGTACTGTGAAGTTTATCCTTCCCCTAGTTTTATGCTCCTGAAATTCTTTATCATTCTCTTGTGTCTGAGAGAAAACTAGCTGTTATAATCACCCACAACTATTCTGTTGTCACATCCTGACAATTACTCAACTTCCAGCAAAATATTACAGTTAGATTACTTCCCCGCTTCGCCACTCCACCCCCAAATGCCTAGAGGGTTGTAAAAAAAAAGGGGGCTTGCAGGGATCACTATTGCTTGTGGCCATCACTGTGATGATTCACAAACGACAGTATGGTGGTCATACTGAGGATGTTTCTGAAACTTTTCTTGATTTTTCTACATTCTTTTTTCTTTTTACTTCACAAAAAAAATCAAAGAGATATTTGAACACAAATTGACATCTTTGTATTGGGTCCAAATTTTCAAAGTCAAAATGCTTTAAGCTATATTTTAAAAGTCCAGTCATTTTGTATTACTTTAAGCTGAAGTACAGTCAATGTATTTTATCTGTTAAAATAGTTTGAAATCCCACTATGTGAGAACAATTTGGAAAATCCCTAATCCAAAGTCCAAGTTTTACAAGGAAGTGAAACTCAGAATTTGAGCATTTTTGTCATCCTCCCTTGCCTCAAACACAATGTCAAAGTCCACTGTCCACCACCCTTTGCAGTTCTAAGAAAATGGAAAGTTTGAGCAACTAGTTCTCTTTTTTGGTTGAATAAACCAAAAGGATGGCTGTATGTGCCCCTCAGAGTTATAGGAGTACCCATAAGGAGTTGGAGTCATCTTCCTTACGCTATTGACTAGAACTCCCATTCCAATATTTTCTCCCCAGTATTTATCATCAGGTAAATTATTTTACTTCTATATTATTGACTGACCCAGTGATGAGCATCCCACAAAAATTTACCCCATTAACATCAACTGATTTTTTTATGAAGGCATATTTACAGAGCAGGCCTCCAAAAAATTGAAATTGTAAAGCATTTACCTGGTGGCATGTGACTCTTGTGTTTTTGAATGTTGTTGTTTCTTTGGGGGAAAGATATGGGAATGGTTTGCCATATCCTTCTCCAGTGGATTAAGATAAACAGAGGTTAAATGACTTCTCCAGGGTCACATAGCTGGTGTCTGAGTCTGGATTTTAACTTAAGTCTTCCTGACTCCAGGCCCAGCACTCTATGCATTTACCTAGAGTTACATTCTCCCGTATACCACTTCAGTCCCTGGAGACAGAGCGTTCAAAGTAGTTGTTACAAAACATTCATCCCACCAAGTTCACTTATAAATGTTACCTCACTGATGGACAAACGTACTCCCTTGTTTTTGTGACATATCTTGATCTTGAGGCATTGCTGGGCAGAGTCACACAACATACTTCGCACTACAGTCAGCTTCTAGAATATTCTGGGATGGACTCCAGTTCCTGGACTTCTGGTGGCTTGTTCTTCTAATCTTTCATAGCTTCTAAGACTGTAGTCTCTTTGTATTCCTTCAACTAAGAGCAGGAAAGAATAGGTTAATCAATCAACATTTATTAAGTACCCATTATGTGACAGATACTATGCTAAGTGCTAAGGATAGAAAACAGAGGCAAAAGATAGCTCCTGCCCTCAAGGAGCTTCTAATCAAATGCAAAGTGGCTGTGAAAAGAGGAGTCATACATTCATGGCTACATATAGGTCCAAGTCAGGAAAGCAATCATAATGAGGAGCATTTATATAGCGCCTACTGCGTGCCAGGCCTTGTGCTAAGCAATGTATAACGATTGTCTCATTTGTTCCTTACAACTACCCAGTGAGGCTGGCACTATTGTTATCCCCATTTAATAGAAGAGGAAACTGAAATACACAGGGGTTAAGTAACTTCAGTCATGCTTGATTTTTCGTGATCCCTTTTGAGGTTTTCTTGGCAAAGATACCAGAGAGATTTGCCATTTCCTGTTCCAACTTATTTTACAGATGAGGAAACTGAGGCAAAAAGGGTTAAGTGACTCTCCCAGGGTCACAAGATAGTGTCTGAAGTCAGGTTTGAGCTCAGGTCTTCCTGACTCTAGGGCACTGTGCCACCTAGCTGCCCCTAGGCAGTAGGGTAGGCCTGGTGACTCTATTACCTTCTGTGCCCACCTTGGACCAATTTTCCATTAGTCATCACTAGAAAAACACTGAACTCAAGTAGTTGGAACTTCATATATATACCAGCTATTTTTGCTGTGGCAGCCAATAGAAAGCTCCCTTTTTGCCATACAATAGGCAATCAAGAAGCAGTCACAGAATAATTGTTCATGGTCTAAAACAGAAAGTCGAGATCTCTACCATATAGACTTGCCAGTCCATCCACATGTATATGAAGTAAGCAAAACTTTGCACAAAACATTGCACATGAAGGATGGTATTTCTTCCCATCTTACAAAGAATAGACAAAAATAAATAATACAAGGTAATGAATATAAAATATTTAGGGAAGAGAGACATTGACAGTTGGAGAGATAAGGAAAGAGTTCAGGTAAGAAAGTGGAACTAGAGATATATCTTGAAGGAAAGTAGGAATTCCATAAGATGGATTAAGGGAGGAACACATTATATGAATAGCAGTGGTCAATGGAAAGGAACAAAGGTCTAATTTTTACAGAGGCATCATAATCATTGCATTTTCTACAAACAAGTATTTGAGAAATCAACATTAATTTTGAAAAGAAGTAACAGTACTACACATCTGTTATTTTTTTAGTTTTGATGCCAAAAGATTTTCTACTCCCTTAAAGTAAAAATAGTAGAGTTTGGTTTTTGTGAAAGTTTTTTTTTTTTTAAATCACAGGTGGGTTGAGAGCATTACAAAAGCATATCATTAAATAGCAAATACTGATTTTCTTTACTAACATACAGTTTGAAAAAATGAGGCAATTTATGTTTAATCCCGGTAAAACATGACAAAGATGATTATATTTACTGTTATCTACTTTTCACATAGTGTTAGCTGTGAATAACAAATGAAAGTCATTTGCTGCCTGTAGCTGGAAATTCAACAATTTTTGAAAGCTGGAATTACTTGGGTGGGACCATTCGGATGTGTCATGGATGAAATAATAACTTCACTATTTCCCTTGAAAATTTAGTTCACAGAAAATGCCAAAACACTTATAGTATACTCAGATGAAGCCACATATTACAAATATTTTTAAAATTGCAAGAATGTGATATGTCACAAAACTTTGAGTCTATGCAAACCAGGCTAATTTGTGGTAAAGATGAAAATAAACAAAAAACCCAAACGAACCTGTGTCGCATAATAATAACTTTAATAGCGCTTACTATGCACCAAGCACTGTGCAAAGTGCATTCTAATTATCTCATTTGGTCCTTGCAACAATAATGGGAGGTAGATGTTGTTACTATCCCAAGGCATTTATAACATAATACCAATATTGAAGTGATGCTTTGGATGCACTCACAGAGTCCTATTTTTTTTCTCAAAAAATTGTATTTCTTCTTGGTTTAACAAGTGGAATGGAACTCTGCTTTCTCTATCAGGAATAAATGAACATGTACTTATTAAATGCTTACAATGTACAAAGCACTGTGTTAAGGATTAGGTTTACAAATGGAAAAAAAAATACAGTACTTTCTTTTAAGGAGCACATATTCTAATAGAGGAGATGACATATAGGAAGATTTAGCTGTAGGAAAGCTGGAAATGTCCAGTGCTATTCAATGTACACCTATAGAGTAGTTGACAACATCTACAGGTTCAAAGAGAGAAGTGAGAGGGGTCAAATGAAAACAGCTCAGCAGTTTGAGGAATGAAGCTACAAGGTAGATGGTAAGATCTAGTGATCCCGAAGGAAAATTAACTAGTTTGGCTGAAGTGCAGAAGAGAGAAAAGTCACATAGATAAACACATCCTCTTTAGTGTCATCTTGTTTATTAAACTATATTAGTTCCTGACATTGACTATTTGACAATGCCATGGACTTGCCATGGTAGGAAGTGTCTTTTCTAGATCTTTAGTACCTGTGGCTGTAGAGGGTGCTAGGTTGTCATACCAACAGCAGCTGGTTGGACTATTTTTCCATGGGAGTTGCTTCCATGTGTAATTAGTTCCAAAGGAGTATAAAATATTTTCAAGTGGAATGCTATCTAAAGCTAGTTTCCTTTTGACCTACAGCCAGTAAAGATGCTATTTTAAAGAAGGAACCACTATAAAATTTTTCTATGTTGGCTTCTATACATTTCTTTTCCACCTACTTTAGATCTCTCATTATACATTTTACCTCCATTTTCCTGTATACTCATCACATTCTAGTTTATATGCTAATTATTTCTACATGTATCTGCTCTCCCCTGATAGATCCTTGTGAGCATTGATTTTCACTTTAATCATCTGAACTCTGAGGGCTACAGAGGACAAAGAACCTGACCCTGGATCCAGGTTAGAAGACCTGATTTTGAACTGCATCTCAGATATTTTTTCTGGGTAAGTCATTTACCTTCTCTCTGTCTCAGTTTATTGATTTTAGTGATAATTACAGCACCTATCTCACAGGGCTACTGTGAGACATAATAGATGTAAAGATTAAATATTAAAAGACATAATAGATGTAAAGTACTTTTAAAACATCACCGTACTATAGAAATATGAGCAATTATGCATAAAGCAAGCACTTAGATGTTGATTGAGTTGTATTTAAGCTAAAGTAGCCATTTTTATCTTCCCTTAAACAGGAAAAATAAGGACAACTTTACTTTTTTAAACTTACATTATGTCTTTTTTTATACTCTTTTTAATAAAAATGGTTTTTTTTTATAATCACATTTTATGCCTAAAGCTTGGCAATACAGGAAATACAGCAGCTATCCTAGGTCTCAGCTTTGGGAGGAGATGGCCTTTCTCATTTCCTCATCCTTTTCTAATTATTCTGGTCTGATCTTCCTGAAATTCAAAAGTAATGACTTTTTATACCATCGATATCATCATGATGCTGGCACGGATCTCAGTCCTGAACAGAGCCCAGAGTCTACCTTTTAAAGGCAGGCTATTTTCCAATGACATGGAGCTCTCTGATTTGAGTGAGGGAGACTTCTTATTTATTCTCTTTACTTGCAATGTAGCAATAGTAAAATCACTGAAGGTTGACAGATCCAGATGGAATCCTAGAAAGGTTTGCTTTTTTAAAAAAATAGATATTTTATTTATTTTGTTAAATATATTCCAATTATATATACATTTTTTTCCATTGACTTTTCTAAAATTCTGAATTCCAAATTCTCTCCTTCCCTCTTTTCTCCCCTTCTCAAGGCAAACAATTTGATATCAAACATGTGAAGTCATGCAAAACATATTTCTATATTTAGGCATATTGTAAAAAAAACTGGCAAAAAAAGGGAAAAAATAAAGTTAAAAAAACATGCTTTAATCTGCTCTCAAAGTTCAGCAGTTTTCTCCCTGAAGGTGAATAGCATTTTTCCCACAGGTCCCTAGGAATTGTGTTGACATTTTCTTGATCTGAGTAGCTAAATCTTTCACAGCTAATCATCCTTACAATATTTCTGTAACCAGGTTTTTCTGAAACTATTCCACTTGTTTCTTGTAACACAATAGTATTCCACTATAATCATATACTACTTGTTCAGTCGTTCCCCAACTGATGGGCATTTCCTTGATTTCCAATTCTCTGCCACTACAAAAAGAGTTGCAATAAATATTTTTTTGGTACAAATAGGCATTTTCCCCTTTTCTTTGATCTTTTTGGGATATATATCTAGTAGTGGGATTGCTGAGTTAAAGGATGTATAGTTTTATAGCTCTTTGGGCATTTTCCACCTACTTCAGATATCTCATTATACATTTCACTTCCTCACTCCTGTATACTTTTTCACATCCAAATGGTTCTCCAGAAGAGAGAACACCCAATAGTGCATTACTTTCTCAATTTTTCCACATCTTCTCCAGCATTTTGACTGATAGGGCACTGAATAAGTAAATTAACTTAGGTAAAATTGTGATTTTTATTATATTGGCTTAGCCTACCCATGAACATTTAGTATTTCTCCAGTTGTTTAGATCTACCTTTATTTATGTGAAAAGTAATAGAACTGACCTGAAGGAATGTCTTTCTCTGACCTTTTGTTGACTTTGCTTCTTCAGAATTAAATTTTTGAGAAATTATTTTAGAGTTGTTTGGAGGAGAATGTTGGAAGAATTTGACTGAGTGCCTTCTCTACTCCATGATTTTGGTTCCACATCCAGAAATTTGAAGATTTACTTTCCATCAAAACTTAGTTTTCCAGGGAGATAGCAACCCTTTAAAATATATGCCAGTATGGGTGGGAAAGATACCATTCCATTAACACTCTCTATGACCCTTTCACAAGTAGTAGAAGGAGAATCAGGGCAGAAATCAGAACAGCTGGGCTCAAGACCCAGATCTGACTTTTCCTCTTCATTTGACCAAGGCTATGTCACTTAACTTCTCTGAACATTGACTTCCTCATCTTTAAAATGGAATTGGTTAATACTTTTATTATAGATCTCAGAGAGTCATCATGAGGAAAATGATATATAATCATCATCATCATTTATATAGCTCCTGCTATGTCTGTGCTGAGCATTTTACATAATATGTCAGTTGATCCTTAAAGACCCCATGGAAAGTGAGTACTAGTAATATCTGAAGGAAATAAGGTTATGTGACTTGCTCAGCATCACACAGCTAATAAGTGTCTGAGTCTGGGCTCCTGGACCAGCACTCTAACCACTGTTCCACCTCACTGTTTCCTGACATGTGAAAGTTCATCCCATCTTCTTGGGCTGAGTTCCACCGTTCTGCACTTGCCATTTTCCTATCCTTCTTATTCTGCCTTACTCCTCTTGCTCTGAGAATAGTAATAAAATCTACATAGTATTATATAAACATGTTGTTATTGTTCAGTCAGTTTTCAGTCATGTCCAATTCTTTGTGAACCCATTTGTGGTTTTCTTAGCAAAGATAGCAGAGTAGTTTATCATTTCCTTCTCCAGCTCCCATTGTACAGATAAGAAAACTGAATCAAAGAAGATTAAGTGTCTTACTCAGGGTCACACAGCTAGTAAATGTCTGAAGCTAGGTCTTCCAAACTTCAGGCCCAGTACTCTATCCACTATGCCACCTAGCTTCCCCTTTATAAATGTAGGCAACTTTAATTAATTGAATGAATAAAAAAAATTGAGTACTTACTATATCCTAGGCATTGTGTTAAATTCTAGGGATGTACTTTTTAAAAGTAATATAGTCCCTGACCTTAAGTAACTTTCATTCTAATAGGAAAGTCAGCATATATATAGAGGATTGGTAGCCAAGTAGGACTCAGAAGTCACGAGGCTGGTGAATGGATTCATAGGAAAATGGATTGAGACATCCTTTCCAGAAATGGTAGGATTGATTTGATTACTCTTCCCGGAGTGTACCATAAGAAGGGGAAATTTTATAGGAAGTTGGTAGGATTTGCCAGAGAGCTGAATGGTGGAACTCAAACCTGACCTCCTCAATCAGGAGTGCGGAACTCTGGGGCAGTGGATGGAGTAACCTGTCTGAGGCTGAGGGTGGGGAACAGCAGCATGGCAGGAAGTTGGCCAGAGTGCCAGCATTAATTGTAAATCATGATCAAAGACCTGCCAGGAAACAGGGAGACAAAGAAAGGGTTGAAAGTTAGAAAAACTCAAATATTTTGGCTCAAATTTTAAATTGAGGGCTGTTCTGGATTGTAGCAATCCACTTTTTATGTTCCCTGTCCTTTCACTTATCCTTAGAGATGAGGGCTGGGTTGCAGAATGAAGTCAGTAAGAAACATGTGGGAGGGGGGAGGACCACTAGAGATTTAAATAATGTGATTCATTTGTTCTGTGTAATTTCAACTATGTTGGGGAACGTGTCTTGAGTCACACTTTTGCCACAGCCTCTCACTATTTGGTCAGCCTGTCTTAGACACTCTTGACTCAGAAAATCCTACAGAATACTGGTTAATTCCTAATCCATTTGCTTTACATGACCTGGAGGATGCTATAGCTGATTAGTATGGGGACCAAATATCACAAAAAGAAATAGAAGAAGCCCTTCCTTTGCCTATAGCCTATGAAACTGTGCACTGTCAATAGAGCAACCCAAATAAAAGTGTCATTTTATGACTATAAACTCCAGAAATTTCAGTGGTCTAACATAAAACTAGCTCTGATGCTCATGAAAAAAAAAACAATTCAAGATATTAGGAGGACTGAGTCTGAATGAAAACAAAAACATATCTTGCAAAGAATTCTCTAAGAAAGCCAGAACTCTCTCTGCTTTCAACAGAGATCTCATGTGAATTTCTGATGTAATATATTGGGATCTATTTTACATATATACATTGATATATTACATATATAAAACTACGTATGTTCCAATATATATTTGTTAATGCTATTGCACCAACATGTATTTAATCTTGATGTTTAAAATTAATATCAAATTCCTTAGACTTGGGCTACAGTGCTTTCTATGTAGCTACACTTCAGTTGCTCATCAAATGTAAAATGGTATAAATTTGTACTTTATGTGCTTAGTGGAAATATTTTAAAATAAAGATGTGCTTTCCTCTCTCATCCTAAGGCAAAAGCTATTCTGGTTGAGTATTGGACTTGGAATGAGGAGGACCTGAGTTTAATCCTGCTCAGACTCTAAGCTAGATGAATAGTAGAATAATGGCACCATCTTCACAGGGCTGCTGTGAGAACGAACTGAAATAGCCTAAGTAAGAGTTCTGCAAACCCTAAAGCACTGTATTGTTCTTCATTCATTTTTTGGTTGTGTCCAATTCTTTATGACTCCCTTTGGCTGGATTTCAACTTGGGTTTTCCTGACTCCAGGCTTGGTACTCTATCCATCTAGTTGTCCAAAGCACTGTATAAATGCTAGTTATTATCAGTTGGAAATTATAAAAAATGTTGGGTTTGAGTGACAGAGGGCTCAGCTATGAATAGCCTAAATTCTATTTACTAGGAATGTCTTTCTTCTCTGTCCAATGTTGCTTTGCCATTCCTTTTCCTAAAGAAGCATAGCTAGTTTTACAGTAAACATGTCTTCTGTATGGAGTATTGTTCTTAAGGAACGGGAGAAAATTGAAGAGTTTCTCTCTAAGCTATTTCACATCTTGAAGTTACTGTATTTATACAGTACTGTGGAGGGGCTCTAAGATCAAAGGCTAAATGATTTTACTAATGCAAGCTGTTTGTCTCCATCTTCTTGAACTCTCTATCCTCATCACCCTCCATCTTGGTATGCTTTGGCATTTGAGTTGAGCATGAAGTCAGCTCCCCACACCCCTGTATATCTAATCACCACATGATTTTTTCTCTGCCACCAGGGTCTTAGAACTGTAAGAGCTTCTAGCCACAGTGAACCAGAGTAAATGGAGGGTCAGTTCCAAAGAGGCTCACATCCAAAGTAGGACTCACTCTGTAGTCACTCTCTAGGCCAGACAGCCTGTTATGAAAGAGTCTATAAAAATCTTAGGTCTTGAGGCTTAGTTCAGTTGACGTGCTAGAAGGGTTTGCTTCGAGGGATTGCCAGTGCAGGACTTGATTGCCTGTGTATTCTAATGAAGGGTATTTCCTGGATGTCCCTCATCCCCCTCCATTTTGAGATTAGGTTCCCTGACAGGTTTAGGATGATGATTCAGCCCAATCCCCAGCCAACTCTATGTCAGTGGTTCTAATTCTTATTTTGTGTCAGTCAGAGGCAGTGGTAGATACCACTGGCTTTGTGTTCAGTCATGATAGGACTCTAGAGAACTCTTTTGTCAACTGATCATTTTCCTGTCCAGTGACAGGCAGATTCCAAACATTCTTTCCTCTTTTTCTCTTGCTGTGGTGTCACCATCTGCTGAAGTGAAAGCGTTTTCTCCTACTATGTGTCTGTGCTCTGTCTCAATACTAAACTCTTCATCACAGATCTCTTCATCTTAGGTTCTCTCTTCATGACTCCTTCTTCTTCCCCTCCCTTTCAGAGGATCTTCTTTCCTTCATTACATACACACACACACACACACACACACACACACACACACACACAATTTGTATAATTATTGTATTTATAATCCATTTGATGTCTCTCTTCTCTTTCACTCTATATTCCTCAAACCCTCTTATTTTTCATTTACACTTCTATTCTCCAGTCTCTGATGAAAGGGTGAATGAACTGTTTTCATATCAAAGATAATTCCTATACATTTTTTTTTACCCTGGCCCTTCCTATCTTCTTCAGATTTCCCCTAAAATTTCCCCCCTTTTTCTCATCTCCATTTTCCCCCTAATATGTCACCTATAAACATTCCTCTATCTCCCAGATTTTTAATAAATATTTATATCATGTCTCTCCTTCATGGCCAGACTCCTCGAAAGGGTTGTCTTTACTCACTGTTTCTATTTTCTCATCTTGTAGTCCTCAGTTGCTTGTAATCTCACTTCTAACTCCATCACTCAGTTGAAATTACTCTTCATCATCAGTTGATACTACTCTCCCCATAGTTAGCAGCTCAAGTCAGAGGGCTTTTCCCAAGTCCTCATCTTTCTTGACAGCATTATGGCTTTGGGCACTATTGACCATCTCTTCCTTCTAGACACTCTTTCCTTTCCTGGTTTATGTGGAATGACTCTCTCTTGGTTCTCTTTTTCTGTCTGACTGCTCCTTCTTGACTTTCTTGGCTGGTTTATCATTCTGTTATCACCTACCTAGAGTGAGTATCTCCCAGTGTTCTATCCTAGCCTTTTTGTCCCTTCTCTTCCTTTGTGATCTCACAGCTGTTATAGGTTCAATTATCATCCATGAGTAAATGACTCTCAAATCTTTATATTAAGCCCTAATCTTTTCCCTAACCTCCATTCTGTTATTGTTGCCTGCCTAATATCTCTTCTTGCAAATTGTAGGCAGCTTAAATTAAACATGTCATAAATAGAACTCATATTTCCAATCCCTTATGATCTCTAAACTGGACTATTTCAGTAGCCTTCTGATTTCTCTCCCTGCTTTTGATCTTCACTCTCCAATCTTTTCTCTGTCAAACTGACATTCCCAATACACAAATCTGAAGCATATCCATATCATTCTTCCTCCCTATTTAGAAATCTTCAATGGTTCCCAATTTTATTTAGGAAAAAAATACAAAATCTTCAACTTAGCATTCAAAGTCCTCTACAAACTACCTCTTAATTACATTTAAAGTCTTATTTCATATAAATTCCCCAGATTCACTCTTTTTTTTTTTACAAATTTTCTTGTTCCATTTTAGTTTTCAAACTGCCTCACTCCCTCTCTCCCCATGGCACAGTAAAGGGCACCAATGTAAATATATATATGTATGAACAGGGAGAGAGGGAGAGGGAGAGAGAGAAAGAGAGAGAGAGAGAGAGAGAGAGAGAGAGAGAGAGAGAGAATACTTCTATTTATCAGTTTTTTCTCCAGAGATAGGTAGTATCTTCCTTCATAGGTCCTTTGTAGTTAATTTAACTATTTATAATATTCAGAATACTTTTAAGTGTTCTCCAAATACTATTGCTGTTACTGTATACAATATTCTCTTGATTTTCATTATTCATGCAAGTCTTTCCATGTTTTTCTAAAATTAAACTGTTCATCATTTCTTACAGAATAGTAGAATTCCATCAAAATCATATATCACAGCTTGTTTAGACATTGCCCAATTGATGGGCATCCTCTTAATTTCCAGTTCTTTACCACCACAAAGAGAACTGGTACAAATATTTTAGAACATATAGGTTCTTTTCCTTTTTCCCTGATCACCTTGGAGATTCACTCTTCATTTAATGCAAATTGGTCTTTTAATTATTCTGCAAACATGGCTTTCCATCACTTGTTCTATGCCTGTACACTAGTGATCCCCTGAAATGTACCACTTCATCTAGTGAAATCCCTATCTTCTTTAAAAGGACAGATCATGGTCTCCTATGTACATAAGGCCTTTCTTGAGCTCTAGTTGACAATATTTCCTTAGTTGCTTTATATGCACATATACAATTTGTTTGTTTGTGTAAATGTGGCATCCCCTTAGGAAATGCACATTACTTGGTGACAGAGTCTATTTTGTCTTTGTTTTTGTATACCTGGAAGTCAGTACAGACACTGCATATAGTTGTTTGTCTTTTGTTCCAAAGATGACCAGTGACATCGTAGGCTCAAATATGAATTAGATTTGAGTAAGGCAGAGTTGCACGGTCATCAGCCTCACTCTCTCTTCCAGAATCAATGAGAAGACAAAAGTTAGGATGACTGACAATAGCCTGGGATGCAGTAGATGACCTTGGCATCTTCAATGTCTGACCAATCCTTGGCATCTTCAATATCTGACCAAGCTCTAAGCACTCGATAGTGTTTCCTACAGCCACTTTCATGGCCATTGGAACAAATTGTTCTCATCCACCTATTATGTTGTGGGAAGTCTCCACATGCTTGGGGTAGACAACTTCCTACTCACCAATGGGTTTGAGACCTGTCACTTACCCTCAACCTGTGTTAGCCCACCTGTCAAGATGGTTTTACCAAGGTATGACCACTGCACATGCTACAGCTTCTTGGAGTCACAGGTGAGAGTTAGGTGAAGGTGGACACCAAAGATAGATGAACAGCCCTGAAAAGGCCTTGGCAAGCCCTCACACCAGAGATACTAGTTCTCCCTGAACACTCCATGTACTCCACTGCACATAGTAACCAGGTTAAAAAGGCCTATTGATTTGAATTAGATTAAATGTTATTAGTTCACATTAAAAATGACTGATTAGGCCAGGTATGGTAGCACAAGCCTGTAGTATCTCCAGTTCAGGAAACTGAGATCACTTGTAGATCACTTGCATTCAGAAGTTGTGGGCTGCATTGGGGCTAAAGCCAATTAAATGTCTATACTAAACTTGAACCAACATGATAAGCCTTGGGGCAGGAGGTGGGGTGGAGTGTTAGTGGTGGGAAAGGCACCAGGTAGCTTAAAGAAGGGCATGCTGACCCAGGGTGGAAAGCAAATCAAAGCTTCCATCTCAATCTGCAGTAACATGGAGTCTAATATTGTCTTCTTGATTTCCAGTCTGAGTGAGCCAGGAAAACCAATACTTTAAAGAGAGAGAGAGAGAGAGAGAGAGAGAGAGAGCTGTTTTCTAAAACTAAATACTAAATCTGGCTTTCTTCCCTGGAAGGTACTAATATACCGTATGTCATATAATTTTATTTTTTATATAAACGAAGACATATTAACTTATCTGCACAGATAGTTTTGTTTCTTTTTATTCCTGAAACCCAACTGAATCTGGACTTTATTGTATGGTTCCTTTGCCAAGAGACATGGGATAACTGGTGGAGAATATCTTCAACCACAATTTACCAAATAAAAAACAAGTGCATAGAAGCACAATTTAAATTTATATTTTTATTAACTTTACACAAGATAGAAGATACAACATTCAGTTTTAACTCAGTGAAAGCATTTCTTCACGGGACTCAGGTAACACAATCTAGGTACTTTGTTTCAGGTGACCTCAGTTAATAAAGTATAAAATTTGCAAACTGTAGATGAAGAGAGAGCATCAACATGTCCACTAGCCTGCATCAGCTATCTTTATCCAGCTTTTGCCAAGGGCTGAATGACATTTGATTGATGATTGAATTATCTAACAGCAAGATAGATAATCTATGATTTTGGTTAAAGGACAGTCATATATCTTAGATGAGACAGCATTGATGTTATTTGAATATGATGGCTTCAGAGGAGAAAGACAGGATTTGAAAATTAATGATCTAGTTGAAAACATGGTATATAAGAAGGGGATTTGTATTGGCAACAGTAGAGCAAAATATAACAAATAATTTCCATTGGTTCACACAAACTAGAATAGACAATGTTACTGGCGATTCTGAGTCCTTGCCATTTATATGGTCCAGTCCTGTCTATAGTCAGAGCTGCAAGACTGTCAATGCACTGCGCTGTAGATGCATCCACCTTTATAGAATAAGAAATGCTGATAAAAATCTGTTCATATTGTGTAGACATTTATTGAGAGTTTTAAAGTGAATGAGGGACAATACAGTTAAGTGAATAGAGGGTTAATCTTGAAAGAGAGAAGATGTAGGCTCAAGTTGCACCAGTGACACATAGTGACTGTGGGACCCTGGAATTGTCTGTCTTCTCTGTCTCTCTACCTTTCTCTGTCTAACTTCTCTGTCCTTTAGGTAACTCTCTCAAGACTTTAAGTTACAGAAAAGATGCTGACCTATGTTGGTAGGAATTTCATCACCTGAAAGAATCTCATGTCAATGAAATTACAAATCCAATCTCTATCCCTTATCCTTCTGAATCTGAGTTGAGAAAGTTTAAAACTGAAAAGCAAGGACAGAGGAAAGCATGCACACACATCTGCCAAGTTTGTTAGCTTAGAGAGCTGCAGCTGGAGTATAGGAAAAATAACAATTGGAGGGACTAGTAATATACTAAATACAGTATTTGAGGAAAGAGTCAATAATAAAATCCATGGCCTCAGATGACCTTATACAAAAACAGAGGAACATTTTTAAAAAGCAATATTTAGGAAACAAGAAGGAACAATGAAAGGAAGAGACTGATACTAAGGTGAGTGTGGCAATAATAAGAGATGTTCAAGAGAATGGAGAGCCGCTCATTTCTTATTTGGATTCTGTTTTCTCTGCCATAGTTATTTCAATGTCAAATGTAGAATGCAGAATGAAAGTAATATACTGGAAAATATGAAGGTGGAATAAGTAATGAGAGAGGCCAAAGACTTATAGACTTTAAAGTCTCACGTCTATATATCATGAATACATTCTTTCAGAAGAAAATCTGAAAACATGGTAAATAATGAGCATCAAATAACATCACAAAAATGAAATTGATTGTTTTGTAACAACATGAAAGACTTATTATTGACATAAGAATTATCCTGCAATAAGATATATGTATACAGTAGGACAATGACTTTGAAAAGTTCAAAATTAGTATAAAGCTAGGAGAAAATAATATAGATGAAAAGTAAAAATGAGAAAAAGATGTGTAGTAAAAACAGCTCCATCCTGACTTATTTTAAAAATTGATTATAAAATGTAGGACAAACATAGAAAAAAAAACTTGGACACAAGATATAATAATTGCATATAGAATTTCAACCATTGTAAATCAACTTCTTTAACTAAGAGACCAATGGAACCTAAGAAGCACCTTTGTCAGCAAATACTTGATGTACTGGCCAAGAAGAGAGTTAAGGCAGCCAAGGACAACACCAATCTAGAATACAAACACATTTGTACCCTCTTAAGGAGAAAGCTGATGCAATGATAATAACTAACATTTATATAGATTTTTAAGACCAGTAACTGCTGAGTCAAATTTAGACCTGGGTCTTCCTGACTCCAAGTTCAGCACTCTCTGTATGTCACAGTATCCACTACTAATCTCCATACTATGTGAAAATTACGAATTGTATTGCCTGATTAAACAGAGAGAACAAGGGAAGGTAAAATTAATTTAATGAAGATGTTTTCAGAGCTAAAAATCATACTCGTCTAGAGAAGATTGGTCATGCTAAGAAAAGTAATCCTTGGTATTTACAGATGAAGATGGCGGGGCAGGTCAGAAGAAAGATAAGAAAATCTAAAAAGATTTTTAAAAATAAGAAACTTTTTATCATAAAGGAAGGTGAAATAACCACCCTCAGGTGCTAACATCACGGTCCAAGAGATATAACATGTGTAGAAGAGGCATAAATGGCATAAAAGAGTAAATAAAAAGATGGCAAACAGTTGTGCTAGAGAGTTTACATAGGAGAGGTTTCTGCTGGAGATGAAAGAATTATGAGGAGATTAAGCGACTGATTCATAAGAAGAGGAAGAGATCAAAGATAAGAGGGGGGAAATGAACCTTATTAATACTGAAAAAAATTGATCAATCCATTAAAAAATCTGAAAACATTTAATGTTTCATACTCATGGACCTCTCACAAAAGAGTTATGTGGGGGTGTCTTCCATATCTTCTTTGAGGTCATGTTTATTTTGTATCATTTTTGGAATAGTCATTTTTTATTGTTTTATGGTTTCTATTCTTTCTATTTAATTGCTAATGCCGTTTTCTTGGCTCAGAGTGGTGTCACTCTGTATCAGTTCATATAAATCTTTCTATGCTTGTCAGTATTCATCAGAGCCATCCTTTCTTACAGTTAACCAATAGTCCATTCTATTCATGTACCACAATTGGCCATTCACCAATCAATGGCTATCTATTTTGTTGTCAGTTCTTTGCTAGACACACAAAAAATATTTTAGGTTTTACGAGGACTTCTTATTAATGATCTCCTTAAGGTATATGTCCAGTAACAATATATTTTTAGAATAGCTTGAAGTAAATGAATTTGTCATACCACTTCAGCAATATGTGAAATAGAACCGAGTCACTAGCAGAGCTTGTGTCTCAAAGCTAAAGGCAGCATGGTATAGCGGATAGAGTCCTGGACATGGAGTCAGAAAGACTTGGGTTTTCAGCATGCCTCTAACCTGGGTGACCTTGAGTGAGTCTATGTTAAGTCAATAAGTATTCATTTATTAAGTGCCTTCTATGTACTAAGTGATAAGGATACAAAGATAGATAATAGACAATAAATAACAGTAACAACAAAAAATCGGTCCCTGCCTCAAGGAGCTTACAGTCTAACAGGATAAACAACATGGAGACAACTAGGAATAAGAAAGATATGTACAGGATCAATTTGATATAATCACAGAGGGAAGGCACTAGCCTTAAAGAAGAGTAAGAAAATCATCTTGGTAATTCTCGAAGACTTCTTTACTTAATGCCAATGGAGAAGGTTCTCACACACAAAATTGTGTGTCCATTGTTTAACTGTAAAAGTGAACATTTGCATAGTGCTTTGGGTGTGCATTGTGCTTTATACAGCTTATCTTAAGGAGTCTGTGAAGCTGGTAATTATTTTGAAAGTGAACGGGTACAATAACTATCTCTTTAAAAATAAAGGTTTCTGAAATATTTTCCTCAGCAGCAAATTTAGTTAGAAACCCATTGATTTACTTTTTACCACTGATGGGAGTGTGTGTATGTGTGTGTGTGTGTGTGTGTGTGTGTGTGCGTGTTATATGTGTGTTCCAAATCATGTGGAATTCTAAATCTCTCTTGGTATGTCTAGATTTAGGACAATAAGATTTTGAACATTGTTATACTAATGAGGAAGTAAACGTAAAACTCTATCACACATTTTGTTAGATTTTTTGTGAGGGGAGATTATAAACTTTCCATGAGGCCTTTCAAATCCCTTCAGAGGCATTAAACAGGACCCTTCAGAGTTTTATATTACGGCTTACCACTGAGAAAATTGCATACTTTTCATAACTTTCACTCAGGGGAACAGATGCAGATGTGAATTTAAAGAGCTTTACATTTTCAGGAGTCTCCTTGGGGCTGATTTAAATATGCAGTTATTAACAATAATCTTTTCTTGTTCACATAAAATCAGCTCATTATGAGATAAAGTTTCTTTTAAACATTTACAAGACAGTGGTTCATTTTTCCTCTTTTAAGGAAATGTTCATCCAGAATGAAACAGCATGAAAGGTCAGAAAATGACAACCCCGAAGAACATTAGGTCATTGAATCAAGCCTGATTGTTTTGTATTCATCAAGTTCCATTCCATTTACTCCTGAATTCATCAGATGTGACTGAACTAACATCAAGTCCCCAGTTACTCCTGGTTTTACTTCAGTGAAACACATACTAATTGATAAGAAAGCCTGTGTTATGTTCTGTGGATGACTGAAGTTAACGATTTGTCTAGTGTTCCTCTTTGGTCGTATCTAGACATCCAAATATTAGATTGAATTGGCAACACAAAGAAGGTATGGGCAACATCAATGACATTGTCAAGGACGGCGGAAGACAATAGGCACTCAATTTCTAGATTTTATGCTTACTGGAGAACTAAGATTGAGCATAGTTTTGTAAAAGAAAGATGATGAGAAAGATGTCTATTATCTGCCTAAACTCTAAAAAATAATTAATAAGTCATTCTTCAATGACTTATCAAGGCTTCAATCAACAGGAATTTACTAATTGTCTGTTATGTGACAGGCATTATAGTAGGTCCCAGGGAAACAAAGATATAAATGAAAAATTCCCTTCTCTTAAAAGATTTTACATTCCTTTGGGATAAACAACAAGCATACACATATGTAGGATTCCACTGAGAGCTTCAAAGTGAATGAGAGGCTGGAAGGTGTAATGGATAAATACCTGACCTTGAAGACAAGAAGATCTGGGTTAACTGTCTTTGACACTTGCTTGCTCTGTGACCCTGGCAATGATATAACCCCCTTCATCACCTCATATTTAGTCTCAGCTTTCTGGTTGCCAGAAGTTTCTCCCACACTTTGGTCTATCCTCTACTTAGCAGACATAGTGATTTTTCTAAACTGAAGATGTGACCACATTACCCCCATACTCAAAACACTCCAATGGCTCCCTATCCTCTCCAGGATAAAATATAAAATCATTTGTTTGGTGATCAAAGTCTTTCATAACCTACTCCTCACACCTTTTCAATTTTATATCTTCTATTTCCCCAAACTTCAACCATATGCTCTATGATCCAGAGACACTGGCCTTCTTATGGTTCCTCAGATAATGCACTCCATCTCTCAACTCTGGGCAATTTCCCTGGCTGTCTTTCATTCCTGGAATGCTCTCCCTCCTCATCTGCACTTGCTTGCTTCCCTGGTTTCTTTTAAAGTCCAACTAAAAATCCAGCTCTCTGCAGGAAACCTTTCTAATACCTCTTAATTCTAGCGGCTTCCCTCTGTTGATCATTTCCAATTTATTTTGCTACTAGTTTGTTTGTACATAGCTGTTTGTATGTTCTCTCCCCATTAAACTATTAGTTCCTTGAGGGGGGGTTTCTTTTTTGTCTCTTTTTGTATTTCTAGTGCTTAACACAGTGCCTGGCACGTAATAGGCCATTGTTGGTCATTCATCTTCTAGTAATATCCAACTCTTCATGACTCCATTTGAGGTTTTCTTGGCAGAAATAATAGAGTGGTTTGCTATTTCCTTCTCTAGTTCATTTTACAAATGAGGAAACTGAGACCAACAGGGTTGAGTGACTTGCTCAACTATTAAGTGTCTGAGGTCACATTAGAACTCAGGAAGATGAGTGTTCCTGACTTTAGGCCCGGCCCAGAACAGGGCCTTAACAAATGTTAATGGGATTGACTGATTGACTGCTCTAGGTAGCTTTCTAAGAGGAGATGCAGAAGAAGCACCTCCCTGAGAGGGAGTTTCTTCAGTTGGGACTTTTCCACTGCAATGAAATCACAGATCTAATACCTATCACTATCCTCTCTGAAGTGACTATTTACATAAAAAATATTTGTAGGGCTGACTGGTACAGAGAAAATAGTGGTGATACTTTAGCATTGAGAATACAAATGTAGAAGGGATCCCTAGTCCAGCCCCTCATGATATAAATGGAGAAATTGGGGCTTCGGGAAGTTCAATGATTTGCTCAAGGTTGCATAGAACTTGAACCCAAGACTTCTGACTTCATAGCCAATGCATTTTCCATTGTACTATATTGCCTTCTCTAGAGAAGTCTCCTTCATTTGATTTGAGTTTTGTGAACTAGCCCCAAGGGCCTTTGGTAACAAAAAACAGTTAACTAAAATTAGGAAAAGTGCTACTTACGGTCAAGCATTAGTTCATTAGGAACTATATTTCTGAAGAGATTCAAAAAAAATCATTCTTTGAAATTATTATGAATTCTTCATAGGACATTTGACATGAACCTTGATACTAAATTTGAATTTGAAATTTTATTGTAGGGAAGCTTCAGTTTTATGAGATGGCAAAATGGATACATTATTTGTCAAGTAGCTCTTGTAGAGGAAGACAATATTAATGATTTTTTGAAGTAGTATTCGTATCTTAGAAATTCAGAAAAATAGAGCAATTATAATAATTTCCTTTTGGCAAAAATCTCTGAGCAGAGGTTTGTGAATTTTAAGTCATCTCTGTTAAAGGGAATCACTACAAAATACACATCTACCTACATCCACACAAACATCTGTACCTAGTTGATTACATATGATCTTTCCTGTTATAGTTTAAGCTCCTTGAGGTCAGAGTGGTTTACACCTTTTTTTTTATTCCCTATGTTTAGCACAGTATCTGGCACATAGTAGGTGCTTAATCTATGTTTGTTGACTGATTCTTAAAGTGCCTTTATATAGGTGTTTATAATTTGATTATTGTGTATTGAAAATTACCTGAATTAGATTCACAAGAGATTTGTGTCTCAAGGCTAACACTTCCAACTGAACCCTTCATTCTACTCCTTCCTTTCCTAATTCCCTCCCTCCCTCCTTCACTTTTTTCTTCCTTCCATTAGGATATCAATTGTCTACTTTTCTCAGTTCTATCTCTAATATCTTTTTTCCCCATCCATTAGCTCCTCTCACTTTCTTTTTAGGTTCTTTTCTGCCTTAAGAGGAGAATAAACTCCCCTTATTTGTCATTCTCTCCCACTGATTTCCTCTACTTCCAAACTTTTAAAATGAATGTAATTTAGAAATGCAATGATCAGTCTAATGTAAATTGAGTAGTCTACTACAAAATAGTCTAACTTAACTAAGAAGAGCCTTAATTAGAAATCCAAATACCTGTGGAAAACCTCAGTTAAGGGATGTGGGGAAATGGTTTCGAAGGTGTAAGAACTCCTTTGGGTGTTTGAGGTAGGTTAATGAGATCAGTCATGGGAATTGACGATACTGAGGGTATCAAGAATTTGGAATGGAGAAGGCTGTAATACAGGTGTCAATTGTATTTGTGAGGAATGAAAATCCATAGATGAGAGAAATAAGGATCTTCATTCCTCACAAATACACTTCCCTTTTCTCCTCAATCCTATCTGTTTTTTTCCCTCTCCTTTCACTTCTGCACTTTCCCTTCCCCTCAGCTCTATGCTTTCTCTTTTCTTTAACTTCCTTTTCCCTCTCTCAGGTCTATACTTTTCCTATTTCACTTTCTGCCCTCAGTTTTCTGTCATTCACTAAGACAGGCAGCTAGCTAGCTAGCTGTTCCCCTGCAGGATGGACCAGATATTAATCTGAAACATAGCCCTGGTTGTCTCTTGTTAACTCAGGCTCTGATACAGTTCTTAGTGGGGAAATCCCAAATAAAAACTCATTTTCTGATTGAAATTTCACTTTTGATAATAAATACTAGATCTAAGTTGGCCACATCAGGAAACATCATCTGCTAAAGAGATCGATTGTTATTTTTGACTCGATGGATAAATTGGAAATGCTCTTATGACTTTTTTTGAGTCAGTCAGACAACATGATTACTTCTGTATTTAGTCTTCTAACCAAAGTAGTCCTTGATGAGAAAAAATTGAAGTAGGCTATAGAAATAGGACTTTGGTAAATCTTGATAAATAAGTGCTATCTTTTCTATTTAGTCTTAATTAGTTTCCTCTTGTGATTTCAAATGGCTAAGGCAAATTCAATAGATATAATTTAGGAGAAGATCCTCTAGTTAGTAAGATCTTTGAATAGCCATTTTATTCCATCACATTAAGTAGAAATTATAAGTGATAAATATTGAAAGATTGTGGGATCCCATTTAATTTTGCTGGATGGTGAGTTCATTGAAAACTGTCGGTATTTCATCTGCCTTTGTAACTCCAGCGCTTTGCAAAATGGGTTAGGGTGATTGCACATGTTTATTGAATTAAATCGTATTTTTATTTCTTCATGGAAAATACTGAAATGGAGAGATTAAAATGCCATATTGAATTTAAGTTACTTGTTCATAAAACATGAGCAGTAAGATCAAATGGCAGCTAGTTGATACAATGGATAAAATCCTAGACTTGGAGTCAGGGAAATCTTACTAGCAGTGTGACCCTGGACAAGTCCTTGAATCATTTTCAATCTCAGTGTCTTCATCTGAGAAATGAAAGGTCGCAATAATTCCTATTTCATAGCATTATTGTAAGAATAAAATCAATAATATGTTTGACTTGTTTTTGTGAATCTTAAAAGTGTGATAGAATTACTAACTATTACAATATTAGTTACAAATGTTGCTATTAACTTGTGCATTGAGTATGCCATGACTATTATCCTATGGCCAATGAAGAATAATTGTTAGTACCAAAAAACAAACAAACAAACAAAAAAACCAACCCCACAACCTGGTGATGAAATAAGCTCACCCAGATGCCTTCCTTCAGTACACCAGAATACCTTGTGGAAAATCAGTTTTGAATCACTGATACTAGTTTCATTTCTCTTTGGAGATCATAGCATTTGACTTCTGAACAAGATACCTACTAGTGGCTTACAACATGGCACTATAGGCATAGGTGGTCACAATATTTTTAACGCTTCTCTTTAATGACTATATTGTATGCAGTTAAATGGGCTGTAGTAACCATGCCCATCATTGCTATCTTTGCTGGATAGCCTACCACCTCCTTTTCCTGCTAAACTGATGAAATATCATTTAAACTAATTCTTTGATAATTCTTTCTTTTCTACTACTAGATTAGAAATTGAACAATTGAACTATTTTTTTCAGTATGAACAGCTGACATTTATATAGTATTTTAAAGTTTGTAGAATGCTTTCTATATGTAACTTGTGCCTGTATCCCATTTCAGATGCTTACTAGCTGTGCGACTTTGGGCAAGTTACTTAATCTCTGCCTCAGTTTCTTCATTTGTACAGTAGGAATAATAGTAGCGCCTACCTCTCAAGGTTGTTGTGAGTATGAACTGAGACACATGTAAAGTGCTTTGCAAACCTTGAAGTTCTATATAAATGCTAGCTGTCATGATTATGACTCACTATTTTTATATTTCTTCAAATTATTGTTTTCTCCAGGGCCTGGGAATGCCAGTGCACTAAATGTAAAAAGTGATTGATACAAGCTTGTAAAAATGCTTTTTGATAATATAGGAAATTGAAGTGGAGGCATAAAAAGAGACCTTTGTTTAACTTGACCAATACATGACAATTTTTACCTTCTTCCTTCTATTGGTGATCTCTTATCACTCAAGGGAACATCAAGGGAAAATCATAGCAATATTTTGTTTTCATTTTAGCCACTGTTTTTGATTTATCTTCTAAACCAGATCGACGCATGTTCATCCCTCTTTCCAGGTTCTGAACATGGATTTTTTTCAATCTAATCTCATCAGAGAGTTCTCTCATCAGACAGATTATTTTCTTTAGTTAGCGCACACCAGTATAATTTAGTGGAAAGAAGAGTGGACTTGAAATATAAAGAAGACCTGGTTTGGGTCTGTTGTGTCCCAGTGTCTGTTACATGACACTTTCTTCCCATCCATGCAGGACAGAGAAGAAAATCACCAAGCACAATTACATAAACAAGAGTAGTCTATACCTATTACGTAGCTTCCTCACTGCTCATAAGCCACAACCTTCAGCATAAACCATAAACTCAGGGGAAAAGCTCAGCTTTTTATCAGTACAATAAGACAACAGGGTGGGGTGGGGTGGGGTGGGAAACAGGAATCCCAATATCATAGGTGCTTTCCCTCCAGTGTTCCTCCTAACTTCCACAGGTCCCTTCTGGTTACATACTCTCCACAATTCCCTGTGTAGGTTTAGTCCGATCAAGGATACACTTCTACTCTTCTTTCTCTTTCCTCAAAATAAGACTAACAATAGCTAGAAATTATGGTTCTTCATGACTTACAAAGAAAGCACTTCACCTGTGTTATTTCTCTTGATCAAGTACAGTACATGCTCTTGTTATCCTCATTATACAACTGAGGCAAGTATCTTGCCTAAAGATCACAAAGGTAGTAGAATTTGAACTCAGGGCTTCCAGACTCCAAGTACAATGCTATACCGTTTGACCACCTCGCTTCCCTTGACATCTGGTTACAGCCTAATTGTGAAAGCAGATGACACAACCTCAACTCAGCTGTTCCTCTCTGCCCTTTTTGTCTTTGTGGTCTGTGTACTTTGCACATAGTAGGCTTTTAAATGTTTCTTTACTAGGGCTAACACTTCTTAACTTGTTAAAATGTTCATATAATTTAAGAAAATAATATTTTAGAAAACATAAAATATAATGGCACTTTTGGAAAGTATTAAGTATTCACAGTACCTACAGTGGCCATGAATATGCCAGCACAATTCTGAATCACAAAATATAACAGACTCTCTATGTGGAAGACAGAACCAAAACATTCATTCAAGCACTAGAAAACCAAATCCATCATAGCAACAAAGAAATCTATACACAGTAACAGGGCAGAGGGCACCACCCTCCCCACAGACTCGCGCCTTAAACCAATCACAAACAAGCTCTGACACTCACGGTAGCTGCTGCCCCAGCTGCCTGCTTCCTCTGCCCTGCCCACCTCTGACTAACTTCCTCTCAGCTCTGCTCTAGCTCCACCCCTCTCTGTTCCACCCTTCCTGCTCCACCCCTTCCTGTTCTATGTGACTCAGGCTTCCATGGGACTTGAGCAGGTCACATGGGCCTATTAGATTGGAAACATCTTCCCCTTAAGAAGCAAAATTACATTAACCATAAGCAAAAATGCATTATCAATACAAGTGTCTGCCTCCACCACCTTACAGGGATAGATTCTCCCCACCCCACTGCAACCAACGGCTGTAATATCACCATCTGAACACTTTCCAGCATTTACTGGAACTCCCAAGTGGAGTGGTTTAATAAAGGGTAATAACTAACAAAATAAGAAACTTTTATTGATTGCTTATTATGTGCAAGATACCAGGAATAAAGTGATAAAAATGACAAAATTCCTATCCCCAAGGAGTTAAAAATCTCTTGGGGGTACACGTGCTATGTAGAACATATTTACATGTTGATGAACCCAATTTGTATACAACAGTCTATTTCCTGGCTCTAAGCCTTTGTTCAGGCTGTGCTCCAAGGTGTGGAATGCACCTCCATTTTTGTAATCTTACAATCTCAAGCACAAGTACCAGCTCCTAATGAAATTTTTCCTGATTTACATCATTGTGGGTGATCCACCCTTTCCCTCAATTTAATTTTCTTTTAAATTTACTTTGCTTGTATTTTGCATTTACTCATCTCTGTGTTATTTCCTTCCCAATAGAATGTAAATTCTTTGAGAGCCATGATTTTCATTTTTACTTTTTATCTTAGCATCTCTGGCACTGTATCTCTTAGAACATACAACAACAACTGCTTGTTGAATTGAATTGAACTGATGAAGGACTTTTCTAGAGGGTTGGCAGTAGGAATGAAAAGAAGGGGACCAACACAGGAGATGTAGAATATGGAGATATAGAACTTAGAATTTATTTGAGATGAGGAATGAAAAGATTTCTTCCCCCTTCCTCATCACTCTCTCCTCTCATCAGCTGATTGTCTCTTTTGACAAGAATCATTGAAACAAAAAATAAGGTTGATTGCAGGTTTAAGATTGATTTGGTGGAACCCTGCAATCTTCTGAAGAAACTCGCCTCCCAGGGGAACCCTTCTCTTCAGGAATGGCAGAACGTGGGGGTGGGGGTGGGGCTTCAGAACAGCAAACTGATTTCACTCAGGCTCCTGGGGTTGGGGGGAGGGGCTGCTTCTGTAGGGTGATTCTAATGGTTTAATATCATCAACAACTTATATGTCACATCTTTTGGAAGCACATGGCCACTAAACTGCTTTCCAGGCATCTAAAATCGTCTCTTTTTATTTTATTCTGTCCTGTGAAAACAGTCTTGGTAATGTCTCATTGGCATTTGAATGAGAAGTGGTTCTGGGAACATTCAGGGTATAAGACAACCATCTCCACTAGCTATCACCCTACGTCTCTTCTCTCTTTTTTGGATAACTCCCTTAAGAAAGTTTCACTCAGTGCCTCCAGTTCTTTCTGTCAGTCTCCTCTAAGATCTCTACAATCAGGTTTCTGACCTCATCATTCAAATGAAACTACTTTGTTTTGAGTTACCAGGGATTTTCTTCATTGTTGGATCTAATGGTCTTTGCTTAATCCCAATTCTTTTTTACCTCTCTTTAGCATTTGACACCATGGACCATCTCCTCCTGGACAGCCTTTTCTCTCTGGAATTTAGTGACACTGTTTTGTTCAGTTCTCCTCCTACTTGTGTGACCTCTCCTCAGTCTACTTTGCTGAACCCATGTTGTGCCCATTCACTATGGATGTCCCCTTAGGTTTTATCCTTGGACCTCTTCTCTTATCCCTCTACATTCTCTCATTTGGTTCCCATTGGGTTCAGTAATCATCTCTTTGAAGATGGCTCCCAGATTTAAGTAAGCAACTTAAATAAGTCTCTTGAGCTCCAGTCCAGAATCATCAATGGGCTGATAGGCACTTCAAATGAGATGTTCCATTGGCATCCCACATGTCGAATGTAGAACTCTTGTTTTTCTTCCCCAATACTCCTCTCTTTTCCACTTCCCTATTATTTTCAAAGACAGGGAAGCCCTAGCTAAAGTAAGAAGGAAATCTGAGGGAGAGAGAGGAGGTGGCATGTGCCAAGTAGCTCAAACCACCAGCATCACCTTGACCCGCTCCTCCTCTCAGACCCTGATGGAGAGAGTCCAAGCCCCTAACTCAAAAGCTTTGGAAAAAGCAATGACTCCCACTCCACCAGACCTACTTCCTGTCCTGCCATTCCAGTCATCTTTGAGGGGAGAAATCATCATGGAGAAGTTGCCTGCCTTTATTACCAACACCAACTTCTACTTATAGCAGGCAAACCCAGGAGTCCTGATCAACAGAGCACCTTCCAGATGAAGGGTGCGGTTTCCAATCCATCCTCCACAGTGACTGTGCTAAAAACATCATATCTATCTGGTATTTGCAATGTTGCTACCATATATCTCCTGAAGATGCAGAACAGAAAGTCCTCACTATTAAGATCCATGCCACTTAAAGAACTGGAAATTTGGGGGATGCCTATCAATTGTGGAATGGATGAACAAGTTGTAGTATATGATTGTGATACTATCACTACCACTATTGTGGAATACTATTATGCTATAAGAAAATGATGAGCAGGATGCTCTCAGAAACCCTGGGAAGACTTGCATGAACTGATGCAAAGTGAAATGAGTAGAATCAGGAGAATGTTGTACAAAGTGATAACGATATTGTATGATGATCAACTGTGAAAGGTTTAGGCATTCTCTGCAATAAGATAATTTCAAAGGATTATGATGAAAAATGCTATTCACCTCCAGTGAAAACTGACGGAGTCTGAATACAGATTGAAGCATACATTTTTACTTTCTTTATTTTTTTTTAGTTCACATTTTCTTTTACAACATGGCTAATGCAGAAATGTTTTGAATGATTGCTAATGTATAATCTACATCAAATTGCTTGCCTTTTTTAAGGAGGGAAAAGATGAAGGAGGAAGAGAATTTGGAACTCAAAGTTTTAAAAAAAATCATGTTAAAATTTACATGTAATTGAGAAAAAAGTAAAATAAAAAATTAAAGGTGAAAAAGTGAAGACTCTGGAAAGAGGCAGGAAGAAGGCTGCAAGGAGAAATTATGGTGATATAACAACAAAAGAAATAAATAAAAATCTATTCAAAACCAAATAAAAAAGGAAATAGGAAACATACTCACTACACTCTGCATCAAACCTATATGAAGATACTTTGTTTATACATTAAAAAATAATTCTTGTCACCAAATGATTCAACATCAGAAATGGAGAAAATTTTATCTTTGCAAATGGTATTCAGGAAGAAACCTTCTTTGTGCCTGCTACTCCCTAAAGGGCAGGGGATCTTTTCCCCTCTGATCTGCAGTTGAAATCTTCCCTATGTGTTATCTCTCCTATTGAAATAGGACTGTCTTTCCTTTTGTCTGTAATTTCTGTGTTTGGCTTACAGTAAATGCTTAATAAATGTTTATTAATAAAAAAATATTTTGGAATGAAATCATTCCAGTACACATGTCCTCTTGTCTGCTATTGTGTTGCTTCTCTGTCCCCAAATAATAGTTTCAGGTCCACTATTATGAAGCAATATATATTAAACATAAAAGGAATGAGATGAATGGGAGGAGGAAGAATTCTAATATAACTTTATACTAAGAAAAGATTTTTGGAACTATTCATGATACCTTGAAGAAGAAATATTTACAAAATAATATTTTTGATGTCTTTCACTAGAGATTTATTTTTCCGGTATATTGATGTTTGTATTATTTTATTAAAATATTGAAGAATCTACATTAGTGAGATGGAAAACATTACTCAATTAGCTACAGAGTTTTCTCCTGAAAGAGCTGGGATGTCACTTCAGCTCTTTGGTACTTCCTTTTCTTTTTCTGCTAATTAACTTGATTAGAGTGGATTGGACTATAGTATCTATAAGGTTTCTTCCTGATCTAGGCTATTATTGTTTTTGTTTAGTCATTTTTCAGTCTTACCTGACTCTTTGTGACCCAGTTTGGGGCTTTCTTGGCATGCTAGATCACACAGGAAAAAATAGAGTGCAAAACATCAATGACTATATTACTAGCACCTTGTTAAAACTTGCTAGGCTATTGTGTCACCTTCAACCTTACCTGTAAGAAATCTGCCTGCTAAGAGTTGTGAGTAATTCTTTCCTGTTTATGTACTTCTACACTAGTAAGCATCTTTGCTTGCTTGAGTGTTTAATGATTGTTGTGGGAAAGATGGCACCCTAATTCATATACCCTGTGTTTTCTGTTATGTATAGTGGTTTTTTCCTAAGTCCTGTAAAAGATAATACTGTCAACCACACTGATTGTAACATCATAAATTCAGAAAATGGCAGGGACCATAGAAGTGATCTACTTCAAGCTATTCATTTTGCAGATGAAGAAACTGAAACACTCAAAAGGAGGCTAAACGGGAGTATATTTAGTACTGTAATGATTTTGCAGAAATGCAGTGCCCAGATTTTTAAGAGTAGACATTTAGAAGCCTTTCACACAAACTTTCCTGACTCAATTATCTTTTCTTTTGCCTGATATGAAGTATATATTTTGTTATGATTTGATATGGGGATTGGTACAGGGAAATCCTGGTGAGGAATCATCATGTACCAATTCAGATCAGCACATGCTCTGCAACTTAATGTCAGAGAGTTGTTTGGGCCTCTGAGAGGTTAAGAGACTTGCCCAGGGTCCCAGAGACAGTCCTAGAGGCAGGACTTGAAGCCATGTCTTCCCAGTCTTGAGATAGCACTCAGTCAATAATGCCATGTTTTTTAAGATGGGTTCTACCTCCAGTGCAAGGGATTACTTAGAGTGAGAGAGTATAGATCAAAAATTACTTTTCTTATAATGTGTTTAGTTACCCCACATAAAAGAATCCAACAGGGAGACTCCAGAATGTCTTAGCAGTTTTATTGTTTAATACAGAGTGGTCCTCGATTTCCTTTTCCCAAGAGGAAAATTTTGGTATCCAGTCAAATCATTCAGGGACCAAGTAAACTCCAACTGTCTCAGCTGTTTCCCATAGCATTTTGGCTCACAAGTGCTTTCGGGTGTGTGTTGTGTGGGGAAGGGATTAATGGAGGGAAATAGAGGGTTGTTAACTCAAGTTACCATTTCCTGTCATAGCAACTTGACCTACAACAACCTATACCTTCTCCTCTAGCTTCCAGCACCATAAATATTAGTTTCATAACACAATCACTCTCACCCTATCAACCTTGAAGTCAAAGTAAGGGGACATTATCAAATACCAACAACAAAGGGCAATATAGCATGGGTTTGCCTGCACAGCTGCCCAGGCTCTTGCTGACTGTGCTCAGGCCCCATGCCATAGCTCAAAGTGAGTTGGAGGGTGGGTATGTTTCCCTTCTCACTATTTCACTGCTACTGGTACTATCTGACTTACTTCCTTCAGACGATACATCTCTGGTTCCTCCTATAATTTCCTGTCTTGCTAACTGAGGAAAAGATCATTCCTTCACTGCCATTTGTTTTTCTGAATGGAGGCCACTGCATCAAAACAATTCACCAAACATCCATCTCGTTTTTCGGGGGGTTTTTTGGAGGTAATTGGGGTTAAGTGACTTGCCATGGTCACACAGCTAGTAAGTATCTGAGACTAGATTTGAACTCAGGTCCCTTTGACTCCAAGGTTGATCCTCTTATCCATTGTGCCACCTAGTTGCCCTTTACCAAGCATTTTTTAAGCACTTACTAGGTACCAGGCTTTGTGCTGAGTGCTAGGAACACAAATATAAGCAGAAAGAAAAATAGTTGCAGTCCTCTGAAGATTCCCAATGACGAGAGAAGACAACATAGAAAAGGAAGCTGAAAAGGAAGGGGAGGGGGAGAAGAAGATGTCCTGAGGGAGCATGGTGGAAACTATCCAGAAAGTCAGAAATGGAACCCAGGGAATAATGAAGAGGAAGCTGGCCTAGGCAATTTCCTTAAAAATGGAGGTTCTGGGAGGTATCGACCAATCAGAAGAAAGAGCTTCCAGGGTGAGAAGTGCACTGTGGCATGGTAAGGAAAGTCTGGCATTCCACTGACTCCACCAGTTGTCTGGAGAGGGGCACTACATTCACTTTCAATGCAGCACTCAGAGCCTGAGGGTTTGGACAGATAATTATTTTCTATTTAATGTCAGTCTCCTCTCAGAAACGGTAAAAGCAGAAAAGAAGGCCCGTGGAGGTTTCAGGAGCCTCCACAGAACAAGATATATATCTTCCTTGCCCAAAGGGTTCACAATTGGGTTTCAGATCACTTGAGGGCAGGAAGATTAAAGGAGTTAATTCAAGCTTCTCTGGGTCAGCATACTGGCCCACAATGCTATGTTGCCTCTAAAGCATACAATCTAAGATGATCCAAGTTGAATTCATCTCATTCATCGTCTTGAATGCTTCACTTTAGAATTTTGTTGTCTCTGATAAAACAAGTAGTTTTGTACCTTTCCAGCAACAAATAAAATAAACCTGACAGAGTTTATGAGTTAACTGTAGCAGAAAGCAACTCTGTAATACCAGGTTTCCAAGCTTTATCCCATAAGGGGGTCTTCAGTTGATCTTGTTTTACAGTTATATTTTTGGAAAAAATTTTTCCCCCAAAAAATCTGTGTTTTACCATTTTTAAAGACTTTAATGAGGAGGAAAACAGGCTAGGAACATTAGGACTTACAAGAGAAAGGAAAAAATAAAGTTTAACTTGTCCTTTCCTTCTGGTATGCTGAATGCTTTGATGCATGTCCTAACACCAAGAGATCTGAATGTGGCTAGGCATCATTTTGGTCTCTGGGGATTATATAATGAGCAGATAACCAATGACATTCCTTCTTGCATTAGCCTTAGAGATGGAAATGGATTGTTGACATCACATTGCACACAAATTCATCAGTCTTAGAACTAAGGTGGAGGGAGAAAAGGCAAGAGACAAGTGAGGAAGACTAATGATAGATAATTAATACACCTTTTTTGGATCTCTCTTGAAATTTGGGCTGCTGATCAGATAACACTGAGGTTGCTAGGTGACTACCTATTAAGTAAATACACAGTAAATGTTTTATGTACTATATGTTGCAACTCTTCTCCTGGGTGTGTATTTAGACAGTGTAATACTGACAGATCTAGAGACACTGTCCAAATCCATTATCTTATTTCTCTAAACTGCTCCATTATTATGTCCAAAATTTATGTTTATATTTATGTATTACAAGAGGATGGAAGAAGAAACATCTGCAGGACACTAATTCTATTAAACTTTTTCATTTTATGGCATGGCATTTCATATTGAGTGAGGAATTGTAATACTAAATACCTCTCAGGAAATACGTGTTCCTGTCCTTATTTTAGTCTCATTTTTAAGTTTATAATTCAATGACTTATTTAAAAAAAGTAACCAGCAAGATATAGACTAATGAAATAAACTGTAACTGTGGACATAACTGATACAAATGTTTGTAGGAGCTTTTCCGGTCTCAGGAATTGCCAATTAGAAGTACTAATGAGATGATTTGTGAGGGTTTATGACATCACTCTGGATAAATGGTTGTGTGGACGAAATGATGGGGTCAGTAAAAATGATGACATTTTAGTCATGTTTATTTTTAGCCAGATTGTGCAACACAGAAAGTACATAGAATGTCGGTCTTGTAGTCAAGGAGATCTAGGTTCAGATCGTGTTTCCAACACTTACTAGTTATGTGAACATAGGCAACTAACTCACTTAACCTTTCTTAATTTATTCCTGTTTTCTCCGAAAAGAATAATATCCCTTTATCCTGGAAATGATAGAACAAAAATAACCACCAGGGAGTTGACTGCTAAGATAACCGGGGACATGACAAGAGATCACTTAGCTGACCTTGAGCAATTCAACTTGATTCAGATGAACCACATCCTTGGGTCCTGAAAAAAAAGGCAGATGTGAGCACTGAGCCACTATCAGTATATTTGGGAGGTCATGGAAAATGAGAGAGGTACCACAAAACTCCTGAAGGTCAAATATCTTCCTGATTAAAAACAAAAACAGCAGCAACAGCAGAAGAGAACAGAATCTGCAAACTATAAGCCTTGACTATTGCCTAACGTAGATTCTTCCAAAAGTTCCAGAAAAGATTATTAAAGAAATGGTTGGCAAGCATCTAAAAAGGGAAGCAGTGTTACAAAGAATCAGCATCACTTCATCAACTGTAGCTCAGGCAATTTAAATTCATTTCCTTTTTTGAACAGGATTACTAACCTAGCAGATGATTGGAATGCTATGGAAGTAGTTTGTCTAAATTGTAGGAAAACTTTTGAAAATTTTCTTATAATATTCTTCTAGACAAGATGGAGAGATGTGAACTATATGAAATATAATTGGATGGATTCATAATTGGTTGAATGACTAGACTCATAAAAGAGTTGTTGATGTCAACATGGCAAGAGGTTTCCAGCAGTGTACCCCAAGGATATATTTTAAAAATAAGTGAGCTACTATTTATTATTTTTCTCAATGATTTGGATCAAGGTATAAATAGCATAATCATCCAATTTGAAAATGATGGATGATACACTGTGTAGCAGAAGCAGAATTCAAAAGAGCCTTGGGCTAAATCTAATAAGATGGAATTTAATAAGGATAAATATAAAGTTTTAACTTTCAATAAAAAATGAACTTCACAAATATAATATAAGGGAGGAATGGTTAGGCAACAGTTCCTTAAAAATTCTGAGGCTTCTGTTTGTTGTTGTTGAACTGTTCAGTTGTGTCCAGTTCTGTGACCCCATGGACCATACTGTCCATGGTGTTTTCTTGGTAAAGATTCTGGAATGGTTTGCCATGTACTTCTCTGGTGGATTTTATTGAGGGTTTTAGTAGATTGCAAACTCAATATGTGAGCAGTGCAGTATGCCGCCCCCAAGTTAATTTTATATTTTGGGGCATTAAGAGAGGCAGAGTTTCTAGGAATAGAGAATTGATAACCCCGTCATAGTCTATCCTCATTAAGATTCGTCTGGTGGATTTTTTTCAGTTCTGGTCATCACATTTTAAAGAGGGCATTGATAAATTGGAAAGCATCCAGTAGAGGGCAATTAGAATGGTGAAAGACCTTGAGTTTATGTTAGATAAGGATCAACTGAAGGAAGAGGGGACATTTAGAGAAGATTCATGGAAGGCTCAAACGATATAATGCATTTAAATAGCATTTTAAACCCTAACATGCTACACAAATGCAAATTACTATTTTTTTCAATGGAAAAATGTTGTGGTTTTCTTTTAAATATAGTATAGGCACCTAAAAGAGTTCATTGTTTGTAAATGATTGTGGGAAGAGTATATCAAACTAAAAATATAGGACTACAGTGTTTCTCATTTCATCTTTTTTATTCCTTTTTCTTTATCTTTGTAGGGACCTTCCACTAAGGAAATTCCCTCAACTGATGCAGGGTGTCTTCTCTTTTATAATTTATAACTTTAGAGAATTTAAGTAATTTGCTTAGGGGCACATGGAAATGTATCAGCTTATAAAGGTCAGAGATAGGACTAGAATTCAAATCTATCTGACTGACTCCGAAGACAGCTTTCTATCCACTACACTAATCTTACTTTCATTTCATTAGACACGTTAATTTAAAAGGACTGGCTTTCAACCTAGGAGATATACATATATATATATATATATTACACATATGAGACATTACACATATATACACATGTACACATATAACATACACACACTTCAGTTCAAACATGTTTAAAGTCTCAGTATCTGACTTCCAATGCAAGAGAGAAAAACACTTTAAGGCTTTCACCAGAGACATTGTGGAGTAACATCAAGAGTACTGGATTTGACGCCAAAAGACCTGAATCTGCATGCTGGCTTTGTTACTGTCGGTGAGTAGAAGCAAATAGATTCTCTGAGTCTCAGTTTCCACATTTGCAAAATGAAGGGATCAAGTAGACGATCTCCTTTAATTCCCTCCTACTATGTGTGTGTGTTTGTCCTTCGTTGCTGAAGAAGACTATGCCATGAGAGAAATTATGACATGACTTGCATTTGATTTTGTTTTGAGTGAGGGAGGGCTGTGCAGGACACCAGGCTTACTTCTCCTCCAGAGCCATCTGAATCCAGTGACCAGATACTCATCAGGGTGTCTGGAGATGACCCAGGATGAGGCAATTGGGGTTAAGTGACTTGCCCCAGGTCACACAGCTAGTGAGTGTCAAGTGTTTGAAGTAAGATTTGAACTCAGGTCCTCCAGACTCCTGCACTGGTGCTCTGTCCACTGCACCACCTAGCTGCTCCCTCCCTCCTACTATAAATGATTCACAGAAGAGCACAGAAACAACACAGATTACAATTGAGAGGGACATGAACAATTATTTTGAGATTAACTTCAGCCTTGGCTCCCACTGATAATTAGCAAAGTTCTTTAGACAATATCCACATATTTGTAAAGTAAAGCAAATTCATAACATAAAGGACTAGATCCTACATTTTCTTTGTATTTCAAAGATGCCCAACTCTGGGTTTTCAATTGAAAAAAAATCATATCAATTTAGCTGAAAATCCAGGAATACCTTAGTTATGCCGGGGTAACCTACATAGCAATATTGATTATCTGGAACATAGTCAAGGGTGTAGAAGATAGAAAAAATTCTAAAAGGTCATTTGATTACCTCATGCCTCTGGAGCAAAACCCTCATGCCCTTATGGTATAGATCCTTAGTCAGAGCCTGTTTTCTCTTACTTGGTGATGCAGCTTCCTGGATCCCAGAAAATTAGAAAGAGTAAATTAGAACGAAAAAGTAGGGGAATAGGCTAATAAAAGCATACTAGCCTGGACTCATATAACGCAAGGATAAATGGTCCTTGAGGAAATTATATATTTATAATGCATACCATGATAATGAGTGGACACAGCAATGACAGTCATCAACAAAGCTTAAAATATGTTGCATATAATCTGTTTGAAAATGCGTGGTAGCTTGTAGCACATTTTAGATAAGCTTCAATCTTCTGAAAAATTAACTTATGTGCAATATCTACTTCTCTTATAATGCCAGACAAATTGTGTTACTATATATTTTTCTTTTAATTAAACCATATTTTGATTGCACAAGAGATGTTACAAATTATTAGCCAAACATTAAAATAGGTTTGCTTTTAGAATTTGGAGTGATTTTTCCTTCATTGCATATAATTAAGAAGAAATAACTTAATGTAAATCAAATTACAAAAGAGTTAGAACAAAAAAACCAAAAATGCATTTAATTTTTATAATTTTATGATATAATTTATATATTACATATGATATATATATATAACATAACATTATATTACAATAATTTTATAATAAAGCACTGAACAAGTAAAGAGGTGGTTCATCTTTTAGTTTTTCTTTGCAAAAATGAAAACACTAGATATGTGATATTTTATTCTACAAAATATGAGGATAGATAAAACTAAATATAAATAATTTGTTAGTCCAATATATGTTAGACTTACTTCGTTACATAACAGTCTAAATTCAGGAAATTCAATCACATAATTGAGGTTTATCAAATCTGTTTTAAAAGGCACTTAAAATGGCCAATGTAATAAAAATTATGGATATAATTTACAATAAAGATAAAATTTATCTTTGATACATAAAATGTATCAAAGATTATGTATTCAGTTACTAAAAAAGGCATATGTTAGAGCTACATAAAAGCTATAGAAAATACCTTTCTTTAATGGAAGTAAAGGAAAAGTTAACTTCTCAACCCTACCCCTGTTATATTTCTGTACCTTATAGAGCAGAAAGGCTTTGACAATGGTCATGGCGATAGACAGTAGGTCTTTTGATTGAGGGTCAACCTAGGAAACTTCATCACTAAGCAGACTGCAAGGTGATGGCAGTTTTTAGTCATAGCAGAAATCATGAAGACAATTTGTTAAATCCTAGGGGATTTTAATTTGCAGTAGGGAAGGAAATGCCTGATTTAAAGAAATCTCAGATTCTTGAAGTACTTACACAAAGGAAAAACTAAACAACCATGGTTATGTTAAACCAATATAATATGATAGGTCATAAATATAATGTAATGCCAACTATATTACTATATTACCAATGACCCATTTTATGGAATTAAAGTGATTATAAAATTATAAGAAAAAAATGACAAGACTATCAAGGGAAAATATGGGGTGGGGGAGGGGAGGAACAGAACTTCCCATTGCCAGAGAGCCAATTATATTATAAAGTAATAATAATAAAAATTCATTTCTACCATATTTTAAAACAGATATTAAGAATATTAATCAAGGACAACCTGGGAAATTTATTCAATAAAAATTATGGTAATAACGTATAGCAATATGTTGGAAAATGGGAACAGGTCCTGATCTCAGACTACATCTTTAAACAATTTCCAAGTAGATGATTTACCTAAATGTAGAGAAAAAGAAAATAGAACGATATGTTTAATAAAACATATGCTATAATAGGATTAACAATCTTGCCTGTATGATAAGTAAAAGTGATTAGAGAAAATATAAATAAAATTGTATTAAAATAAAGAGTTTTGAACAACAAAATGATGTATTCAGAACCAAAAGGAAAGAAAGAAATTGGGGAAAAATTCTTGCTATGAATATTTTTGATAAAATTTTGATATAAAAATCCATAAAAAATTGATATAAATTAAAAATTAAGAACATTTTTTTTTGCATTGGATTGGTGGTGAAAAGAAATGGACAGTTCTTCAAAGAAGAAACCCAAAATGTAATAATCAAATAAAAAAATGTTCAAATCACCTATTGTCAGAAAATTGAAAAATATATAACTTTGCAATCTTACATGCTTCAAATTGGTAAAGAGATTTTAAAAAGGTAAAATTGATTTTGACAGAGCTGTGGGGAAAAGTGCCACAATTATACTTCTAGTGGGGGTGTTGAATTGATGTTATCTTTTCTTTGAAGGCAACATAGCATAAAAACATGAATTATAAAGTGGTTTATATTCTCTAACCTAGTAATCTCACTATGGGGACTATTCTCTATGGGTATTTTTGAAAGGAATATATAGAAACAAATATTTTCAGCATCAGTATTCATAACAGTAAAAAGCTGAAATGAACTCACATAGCCACAATTTCTGGAACAGCTCAATAAATTGTGGGTTTTGTACATAATCTAATGTTAATATATGAATTGAGAAATGCAAAGAATATAAAATATGTGATGCTAAATGAAGTGATAGTGAATCAGAAAACATAATGTAGTCTGACTATAAATAAGCAGAAATAAATAAAAGTAGAAAAGTTTTTATAAATAAAGTAGAAAAAGCTGGTGTTGAGATCAGTTTTCTATTCACTATTAAAAACAAACTTTAAATTGTGGAGTTTGAGATTTCAGGAATAGTCATTTAATTTTTTTTTTGTTTATTCCAATGTCTGTTGTCATTGATGACTAGTGCTTAAAAGAAGGATAGAGACTGGATTTATAGACATTTGAAATACATCCCTAAAGCTGGAATTTGAAAATGTTTTTATGCTAATCCTTCCACTTTGGTTAGTCTTAAAGAAGTGAAAACCTAGAAAAGGAAGCTAAAGTTATTATTTTTAAAATGTGTTTTAAAAATCATTGTCCTCAACTATTATTCTCAGTCCCTTCTCAAAAAATAATTTCCTGTTTCCTAGAATAAACAGATAAAAAAATCATTTTGGAATAAACATTTGTAAATCTACAAAATTTATGTATTAGGAATCCAACTCAAAGCACAAAGTTCATTTAATTCATTCATTAGGGATTTCCTATATTTTGGAAGGGATTTTTCTATAATTTACAATGTGAAGTCTCCATGAGCTATTCTTTGCTCAATTACATGCAGTTTTTATTAAAGCTGTTTAAGAAATGTCAAAAGAAAATTATTCCTAGTGTGTGATGAGGACCTGGGATTACGGAATCATTCATAGAATCATAGGACTGAAAGCTAGAAGAGACTTCAGCAGGCATCGAGTCCAAATCCTTCCTTTAGTAGGGGTCAAATGTTCTTTATCCTTTCATAGCCCAAGCACATTACATTACAATGCTTAATAAAGTATTATTGAAAATTTTAATAAATGTTCATTGAAATAAAAAGAATGAATGAAATTGAAACAGCTGGTGTGAATTTTGACTCTATTACTTATCAAGATTCTCACCTTAGGCAAATAAAAGTCACATAGTTTGGCTGAGTGGATGGAGTGTTGAGCCTGGAGTCATGAAGACCTGAGTTCACATCCTCAGACATCCACTAACTGTGTGACCCTGGGCAAGTCACTTAACCTCTTTTTGCCTAATCCACTGGAGAATGAAATGTCAAACTACTCCAGTATTTTTGCCAAGAAAACATCAGACGGGATCATGAAGGGTTGAACACAACTAAACAACAACAAAAACAAGTTTGAATATCAGTTTCTTAAAAAAAATTAGATGTGGAAAAGCCCCTAGAAATCATCCAGTGCAACCTTCCTATTTTATAGATGAGGCAACAGTCTAAGAGAAGTTAAACAACTTAGCTAAGATCATTCAGCTGAGTAAATGACAGAACTAATATTTGAACTCAGGATATCTGACTCTAAACTCAATGCTCTTTCCACTACTAAACCATTCTATTTCCCTGATTCATCTTGAATGGAAAGAGCTTGGACTCCATGCCAATAAGGTGCTTTTTAATCTTATATTATGGGGAAAAGGAGGGAGAGTTATCCTACTCTTTGGACTTTGATCAAGTTATACATGTGGAGGGAGCAAGTGAGTAGATTAAACAAGATTAGATAATTTTTAAATAGATATTTTTAAAAGGAAAAACTACAAAAAGATTTCTAGCATTAATATTCATAATAGCAAAAAGCTGAAATCAATTCATATAGCCATCAACATCTGTATTGCTCAATAAACTGTTGGTCATATACATAAGGAAATATTATTAAAACATAAGAATTGAGAAAAATGAAGAAAATTAATCAATGGGATGCTAAATGACATGACAGAGAAGTAGAATCAGATCAGCATAATACGCTCTAACTATAAATGTACAAAAATAAATAAAAGTAGAAAAAAATTAGGGGACTATGAAATCAAAAAACAAACAAGCAAATATTTTAGTTATATTAATGGAAGGGATAGGGAATGAATGCATTATTTCATTGGTAAATGGAACTGCCAGTTGAAGAAAGATGCAATAAATGTAAAAGGCTGTAAAAAAATTCTTATTGTTTTATTGTTACATGACATTACATGCAAAATGTATTGATGTCGCATAACCTCCACTAGACTGTTAAGTTCCTTGAGGCCAGGGATTGATATTAGTTTGTGCTTATACTGTATATAACTACTTATGAACATGATATTTACATTAGTGTATTCTGAGACTATCACCTTATTAGGTAGAGACACAGGGTAAGAAAAAAGAGTAGTATTAGAATGGACAACTATCACCTTCCAATTCCACTCTGTGCTCAGTTTGAGTAAATAAGTTGTTTGAGAATAGGGACTTTAATTTTTACCTTTGTATGCCTGGTGCCTACCAAAGTATTTGGGATATAGAATGAACTTATTTATGTGTACTGCCATAATGACTAATAAATGCTTATTGATTGGAATGACAGAGGTACCCATGACATAAATGAGGAAATTCAGAAGACAGTTGTATTGGGAGCAGAAAGCTTCTAAGTTTACTTTTCAAATTTGAGATGATTGTTGGATACTCTCTTAGAAATATCTAATAAGCAGTTGACATAGAACTGGAGCTCTGAAGACAGATTTTGGCTATATGTGATCTGAGAGTCCAATTATTGGAGAAATATTTAGGTAATTCATGGGGTAGCAAACTCAATACTCTATTTGTGTACTTTAAAAAAATATTCATTCTTGATATTCCAAAAGAATCTATGTTTTGAAAATATACTGAGAATATAATATAAATTTGGGAAACAATTAAGCTTAACAGTGGACTGGCAAGTAGATCTGAAGGTATTTTAATGCAGGAATTTTAGAGAAAGACCACTCCACTAAAAGATATTGTCAAAGGTGGAGCTCTTTGTCAAGATAATTGGAAAGTTATGCATCCTGCAAAACAACCCAAAACCTGAATATTTGTTTATTCTGCATTTGCCACAATGAAATGAGGTAATAATGTAGACACAGTTTGAGTAAGAGTTATAACATGCTATGTGAAACTAGCTGGGTTTATTGGGCATTCGCCGAGATTTAGATGAGAGATTTAGAGAGAAAAGCAGCATGCAACAATGATGATGATTCAGTAGTGGAAAGTCTGCTGTAGGATAACCCCATATAGGAGCTGTGTTAGAACTAGTAGACATTTCAACATGAGTGATATTTCAACTAGCATGCAATCCATTAGCCAAGAACCTTAGCCTAGGACCCCAAAAAACAAACAAAACTGCGTTGTTTTCTATTCTCTTGCCTGTGTGGAGGACAGGCTCAAATTTATGCATATTAAAATTTCCAAGTTCAATTTCCCAGGGAAATGGACAATATCATGAATTTCAATTATATTAATTGAATTGTATTAACATGTTGATAATATTACTGCACTATGCTACAGACTATCTTTCACCTAGAGACTGGTGCGAACTAAGTTAGATGAGATTAAGTGGTTTTCATCTGGGTAAGGTAGGAAGATATCTATTTCATACAGGGTAGATCTAAGCTGAAGGAAACTTTAAAAATTATTTAGTGTAAACTCTTCACTAAAGAGATAAGGAAATTGAAGCCTAGGGAGATGAATATTAATTTGCCATGATCACATAGGCAATAAGCACCAGAAAGATTTAAAGCCAGGTCCTCTTGAAACAGAGATAGCGCTCTTTTCTCTCTAATGTTTTTGTTGTTATTGTTTAGTTACGTTTGGCTCTTTGTGACCCCATCTGAGATTTTCTTGTCAAAGGTACTAGAATGGTTTGCCATTTCCTTCTCAGTTCATTTTACAGATGGGGAAAATGAGCAAACGTGATCAAGTGACTTGCCTAGGGCCTCATAGCAAGTTGGTATCTGGGGTCAGATTTGAATTCAGGTCTTGAGTCCAGGTCTCGTACTCTATCCACTGCACCACCTACCTGACATTGCTAATTTTACACCTTATTATTTATCATCCATTTTGTGTGTGTTCTTCCTTTGTTGCTGAAGAAGACCATGCCATCAGAGAAATGATGACATGGTTTGCACTTGACTTTGTTTTGAGTGAGGGAGGGCTGTGCAGGTTACCAGCCTCACTTCTCCTCCAGAGCCATCTGGGTCCAGTGACCAGATATCCATCAGAATGACTGGAGATGACCCAGGATGAGGCAATTGGGCCAGGGACCCAGGGAAGATGTGGGTTTTAGAAGACTGAAGTCAACACGTTGATTTTGCTATTTTAATTGATTTTTTAAAATAAAAAGTAAAGATTAGAATGTTAAAAATGAATAAAACTAAAACCTAAATAATTTGTTAAAAAAATTCATTTTTGTGTTCCTTCAGAGACATCTTTATGTTTTCTGGCATTGTTTTTTTCTGGTCTATGCTCTTTTACGCTTTTATATTTTTCAAGCTCTTCCCTCTGGTACACTCTGAGGCTATTACCTTATTAGGTAGAGACACAGGGCAAGAAAAAGAGTGATATTGGAACAGATTGGAACTCTATTGAGTTTGAGTGATTGGCCAAACCTATATTTGTGAAGTAACTGAACTAACATGAAGTACTTTTCATACGACTGAACATAATTAAGATCGTTACTATCTACTTCTTGGCTTATGAGAGAAGGTGAATTCCCAGTTTTCATTTCCCTGTAGGGAGTGGTCGGTTTGACCTTAGAAAATGATTCCTTAGAAAAACAAAACAATGTGGGATAAAAATAGAACAGTTTTAAAAAATTTATGTTTAAAAATTCTTTTGATTGTCAGATCACAAGATTTAGAGCTGGAAGGAATCTTAGAGAATATATAATTCAATCATATGAAGAGAAGGAAACTGAGGTCTAGAGAGAGATGGATTAAAATTTTAAGTTCTATAACTTAGAAAAGGAATTTGCTCCATTCATGTGAGACCTCTAATCTTCCCAAGGCAACCCATTGCACTTTTGCTGTATTGTAGTTGTTAGTTTTACCTGACGTTATACTATGACAATAGAAATAAGAATAGCTAGAATTTAGTAGAGTGCTAAATGTGCAAAATACTTTTACAAATATCATCTCATTTTATTCTCACTAGGAAGTAGGTGCTATAATAATCCTTCCATTTTATAGTTGAGAAAACTGAGGGGAATAGAGGTTAAGTGACTTGCCCAGGGTCACACAGCTAGTAAGTATCTGAGGCTGGATTTGAACTCAGACCTATGCTGACATCAGGTCTACTACTCTGTCCATTTAGCCACCAGCAGTTTCATTTCAACTTTGACCTTTTGCTCTTTTTCCTTCATTCTGAGACCAAAGAGAGCAAGTATCCTCTCTCATGTCACAGCTTTTATATCTTTTAACTCCCCAAGTCTTCTATTCTCCAGGTCAAATATCCATGATTCCTTTACTTGATGCTCACCTGACAGAATCTCAAGGCCTCTTAAGATATTGGTTGCCCTGTGCTGGACACACTCAAATTTATCAATGTTATTTTTAAAATGTGGCATCCAGAACTTAACAGAATTCTCTAGATGTGACTTTACTAGGGCTAAATTGAGTAAGGCTATCACAGTCTTCATTCGGAACATTAGTCTTTTCTTAATATAGACAAATTTGCCTTATTGTGTGTCCTATCACATTGTGGATTTTATGGAGCTTGCAAATCCCTAGGTCTTTTTAAGATGAGTTGCTATTTTACCACACCCATGCCATTTTATACTTGTGAAACTGATTTTATGAACCAAAATGTAAAACTAAACATTTATCCCCCAAAACTTAACTTCATAGGATTTGTCCCAAGATTTGAGCCTGTTGAGAGCTCTTTAGGACCCAAATTCTATCAGATGTGTTAGCTCTCACTCCCTGCTTTGGGTCATGTACATCTGCTGTAAGATCATCTTTATATGTAAAGCTCAAAATGACTTCAGTGTCCAGCTAGTTTAATCCCCTTGTTTTACAAATAAAGTTACTGATATCTAAGAAGGTGAGCCTAAGATCACATAATTAGTAAGTATCAAAAGTGTGATTTAAATTAAGATATTCTGACTAAAAAAGTATTCTTTTACATTGTCCCATATTGCCCTTCAGTTGGTAAGTGTATCACTTAAAACGTTATATGTCATTGACAAAGCTGTTAAATAACGTAAGACCACAGAAAGATCATTGTGATCCTCTACCTGAGAACTTCCCCCTCCCCCCCAATTAGATGTTAATGTCTATCTTTGGGTCTGGTCATTCAACCAGTTCCAAATTTACCTAAATGCACCATCATTATTCCAAAAATTTGCCAAAAGATTTTATATTTGTCAAATATTATACTGAAAGCTTCCATCTCAGTAATCATTTTCAAAAAGCAAATGAATTAATTTTGTCATAACTTTTTCTAGATAAAGCAATCCAGGCATTTTGTGATCATCAATCCCTTTTCCAGAGGTTTACTCACCATGACTTTATAATCTGTACCAGAATTTTTCCAATTATTGAAGTTAAGTTCACTGACCTATAGTTTGCAGAATTTACTTTTCCTCTTCTTTTGAAAATCAGGAGTATATTTTCCCTTTTCTAGTTTTGTCCTATCTCTCTATTTTTTATATTCTTTCAGTTACCGTGGCAAAAAAAAAAATGCCTTAGCACTCATATTTGCAAATCATTTCAGTCCCCTTGGATACAATTCATACCTGATAACTACAATTCATAAAGGATAAATAGATGTTCACTTAATAGCTTCCTCAGATTCAGTTTCAGATTCCCAGTAGTAATTTTTGTTCTGTCTTATCTAGGTCAAAGAACATTTTCCTTGGCAGAGAAAAGTAAGGCAAAATAAGATTCTTCCTTCCCTCAGTCCATGTTCATCAGCCTATTCTCCCCACCCCTCACCCCAAACTGTTGTCTTCTATCTTCTTTGACCCTCTTTTTTCCCCAAAGCCTCTTGAGCCTGGGCATTTTCTCTGGCTCTCCCCAATGTCTGGAATACACTCTCTTTGCTCTAACTACTGCCTGCCTCAGCTTCCTTTCAATCCCAATTAAAATCTCAACTTCTACAGGAAGCCGCATTCAATCGCTCTTAATTCTAGTGTTTTCCTTTATTAGTTCTTATTTATCTTACATATAGCTTATTTTGTATATATTCATTCTTATGCTATTTCCCCCTTTATACAGGAATCTCCTTGAGGGTAGGAACTCTCTTTTGCCTCTTTTTTTATGAAATATGTGTGAAAGTGTGTGTTCGTCCTTCCTTGCTGTAGAAGACCATGCCATCAGAGAAATAATGACATGACTTGCACTTGACTTTGTTTTGAGTGAGGGAGGGCTGTGCAGGTCACCAGCCTCACTTCTTCTCCAGAGCTGTCTGAATCCAGTGATCAGATATTCATCAGGATGACTGAAGATGACCCAGGATGAGGCATTTGGGGTTAAGTGACTTGCCCAAGGTCACACAGCTAGTGAGTGTCAAGTGTCTGAAGTAAGATTTGAACTCAGGTTCTCCTGACTCCTGCACTGGTGTACTATCCACTGCACCACCTAGCTGCCCCCACTTAGCAAGGTACTTGGCACACAGAAGGCATTTAATGAATATTTATTGATTAATTATCCTATTTTCATGGTTCTGCTAATTTAATTCTACATCAATTCTTCCAAGTCTTCCTATGTTTCTCCGAATTCTTATTAGTCATTTCTTATAGTACAACAATATCCCATTGTATTTATATACCAAAGTTTGTTGAGTCATTTCCCAGTTGATGGGTTTCCATCCACTTTGTTTTCAATTATTTGCCCTCACATGGAACTTATTCTTTTTTCTGTCTTTGGTCTACTTGGGAATATATATCCAACTATCTTCAGGTCAGAGAGTTTAAAAAATTAAATTACTTTTTTACAAAAATAATGAAATAATATGAATAAAGAGATTTGTAAATCTTAAGTGATATAAATTCTAGCTATTATCATTTATAGATTATCTATACTAATTCCCCATATGTTTTGGTTAAAAAATTTTATCCCAGTTTTCTCTTCTTGCCTGAGCTATGTTGATTCTGTTTGTACAAACTTTTTGAATTTCAAATCAAGTGAATTTTCACTTGAATATTTGACAATATGTTATTAAAATATTGGGCATTTTGTTATTTGCGGTGCTCTGACTTGTCTGGTTAGGATTTTTTCCCCTAACCATAACTGAGAAAGCTTTCTTTATCATTCCATTTTTCCTTCATTTTAAATAATGTATTAATTTGAATAACAATTTGTAAACTGCTGTATACTTGGGCTCTTTGACAGTTTTGTTCCTCCTTTTCTTTCCTAGTAATCTCCTTAGAAAGATGGCTTTTTAAATAGTGCATCTAACAGGATACACCAAGGTTCTTAAGCTAGGGTTCATGAAATTGGATGGGGAAAATATATTTTGTTTTCAGTAACTGAAATTTAGTATTTCCTTTCATTAGAAATTTTTTTAAAAATTTGAGTCCAAAGGCTTTACCAGACTGACAATAGGGGCCATGACATATAAACACACACAAGGTTGAGATCCTCTAGCATATTTTGTCTTTGTAATTCTTACCTCTTTGTCTTTGTAATTCTTAGCTCTTTAAACAACTTTTGAAAGAAATATGCAAAAGTAAGAGCTAACCTAAGGTTAACTATCCAGTAGTAAAATGTTTTTGAGTTGATTCTGTTAAATAAAACCTTTAATATAAAGCTCAAGAGCTTTTTTAAAAAAGAATTCATTTGTGTAATCTAAATACTTGTTTTTCTTGTCACATAAGCTCTGCAGTGCATGTTGTGTCTTGTACACATTTGGTGAACAATTTGACTTTTCTCAGTATATTTCACAAAAGGATAAATTATCACTAGATACCTTTGAGAGCTTCCTCTCTGCTCTCTGTGAAACTGAAAAGCAAAATGAAAAATGAAATGCATCCTTAACTAATTGCTTTCAAAATGAAGGGTTTGCATTTCACACACACACACACACACACACACACACACACACACACACACACACGTACATATATATATATATACATATATATATATATATATATATATATGTATATACAAATTGAAAAAACCAAAAAATTAAGCATTTTATTATTATTTGAGATAAATGAAGAGATAATACTAGAGATAAGGAAAATAAATTTGCTTCAGGTAATTTAAAAATACTGAACATTTTTGTTTTCCTAAAGATCTTCTGAAAAATGGTAAGATAAAGGAAAAGTCCAAGAAGCAATTAACATAAATCTGTTGAATTTAAAATACACTACACAATGGCATTGGACCTCAGTACTTACTGTTTTAGAAGAATGAAGTGAAATTCAAGGTCAGTATTGCATGAGGTTTCCATTGGAGTACCTCCAGATGGATCAGTTTTTGAGCTATTTAACATTTTTATGAATTGCTTGCATAAATACATAGATGGCACACTTATAATATTTGCAAATGATGCAGAATTGGTAGTTGTAGCTAACACATTAGATGACAGAGCTAGGATTCATAAAGATCTTGACAGGCCAGAGGAATGGTTCTAATTTTAAGAAGATGAAATCCAATAGGGATAAATGTAGATTCTTGTACTTGGCTTAAAAAATCAGTTTCATAAGTATAAGTTGGAGGAGAGATGGTTAGACCATAACTTCATCTGTAAAAGATCTGAGGGTGCCAGTGCAATGTAAGCTTATTGTGATTCAGCAGTTCCAGTATATATACTATAGCTGTTAAAATAGTCGATTAGATCTGTGGGTGCATTGACATAGTTTCCAGGACTAAAAAGTGATAGTCACTCTGTACTTTGTTTTAGGCAGACCAGATTTTGAGTGTTATGTTCAATTACACTGATGAACTGGATAAATCTCAGCTTCTTCCCAACCCATATATTTTGTGATAAGAAGCCAGTTTTCATTCAGTCATTAATATCTATATTTTGAAAGGAGTTCAGCAATACATATTTGTTGAGAGCCATCTAGGTGCTATGGAGGATAGCTAACATAACATATATTTGAATGGAATTTATAGTCTATTTGCAAAAACAAGATAATTACATAGAGGAAACAATGAAAGGCAATATTTACTTATTGCAACTCCAGTGGATGGAGAAAGGGCACAAGTTCATTACACTTGTGGTTAATAGACAGCTAGGTATTCGAGTGCATAGAGTGATGGATTTGGATTCAGGAAGACCTGAGTTTGAAATCTGTCTTAGACACTATCTGTGTAAGTCAGGTTGTCACTCTTTCTGCCTCAGTTTCCTCACCTGTAAACTGGAATAATAATAGCATCTACCACCCATGGTTTTGTGAGGGTCAACTGAGACAAATTTAAACTGTCTTGCAAACTTAAAAGCATTATATAAATGTTAATCGACTATTATTAGTATCACTATGATTAACAACATAATCAACTTCATAAGAGTGATAAAAAACGAGATGTGTTTGAAGGCCTATAAAGAAACTAATAACTAGGTCACAATTTGTTAGAGGAATTGATGTAATCTGTTCAAGTGTGGTCAGATTACAGAAAGTAACAAATTACAGGATGAAGAATTTAGATCTTCTCTATGAGGGGACAGGATCTATGTGGGTTTGTGACTTGTGGAATTAAATGATGAAGATTTGAAGGAAAGGATAGACAAAAGAAATGAAAGACTGTAGAAAAGAAGGTCATGGAGAAGGTTGTTTCGGACTTCTTCAGACAGATAATCTGAAAAGACATCTCAGGATCCTTAGTATGAGCTGTAAACTAGATAGCCAGATAGCAATAGTAGAAAGACACTCCATCATGTACCCAGACACTTTTGGATCCTCCCAGGTCATAAATCTTGACAAGGGAGAAGAGATGGTTGCATAAACTTGCAAGTCAGTTTGCAAAGCAAAATCATATGCAAAAGCTAAAGAATGATAAAAATGGAACCCAGAAAATGAAGTTACAATTGAAATATATACATATTTCAAAATCAATTATTGAGGGTAAAGAAAAAAAGCCAAGTATGTATTGTTATCTAAATATAAAGCACTATCTAGTCAATAGTATTCAATTACTTTCAGAGACTAGTGAGTCAAACAGAGGGAAAAGATGAGAGAAGCCAAAAAAACTATTAAGATAATAGATAGATAAAGAAAAATTAGAAATAAGGTCCACCAGCTCCCAAGAGAGATAAGGGAGACAAGAGAGGATGAAAAAATAGTAACTCCAAAACATATTTATTAATTTAAGTTTCTTTCAGAATTATTTCAGAATAAGTGATCTGTCAATGAAAAAAGTTTCTTTCAGAATTATTTCAGAATAAGTGATCTCTCAATGAAAAAAAAAATCCAAGGAATATGCAGAGTAGTTTTGTAAATTTCTGTACTGATTATTTCTAAGCCAGAAGTTGTGTGGAATAATATACTGCTCACATCATTTTATGGTTGCTATTTTAATATTGTTTTTCAAATTAATTTCCTTCTCTTGTCTCCATTTTTTAAAAAAAAGTTTGTTTCTACTTTTTTCATCCTTTATCTTTATTTTCTATGTGTTCACAAATGACATTATGGAAAGTTAAAGTTTTACTAGCCTAAGTTAGGGCAATAATTTCAGAAATCTCAAAATACCAGCTAACATATTAGACAAAAACAGTGTCATTGTCCCCACAAAGCTTATAGTTGTTTAGTTTCAAAGAATGTTGACCCAAAAGGCAGAGTATTTGATGATGCAATAAGCTGTATCCAAAAAATATTAGGCAGGAATCAGGAGAACTGTGTTTCGATCCCACCTCCTTTCCCATGAGAGCTCAAGGCTAGTTTATTGTATTGAATTTGAGATTAGAATCCAACTCTTGTTGCTGGCATGTACCACTTAGGTGACAATGGATATATTGCTTGACCTCTCTATGTCTCAGACTCCTCATTTATAAAATGGAGATTCAAATACTTGCCCTATCTAGTTCACAGTGGGAGTGTGATTGGATGAACATATGTAAAACAACTTGTAAATCTTTAAATGTTCCATAAATGTAAACTATCCATAAACTCCTTGATACTATATACTTTTTATTATATATGTATTCATATTATATGTATTCCCAAAAGGAGCTTTCTAAATAGATCCTTTAGATATCAACAAGGACATCATCTTTCTTTTTTAACATGACATGAGTGTATAAACTATAACCTAGGTCCCCTCCAAAGCTCTGATCTTGGGAATTGAGCCAGTCATTGAAAACAAGTTTTCAAGTTTTACATGTCATGACAACTTTGCATAGATGAGCAATCATTTCCATAGGGAAGTACTCTTCTTTCCCCAGACCCACCTCATGCCCTATAAGGCTCATCAAGTTGATTGATTGAGCAGCTCTAAAGTTGATCAGTAGGCTCCTCAGTCAAAATCCCTTACAAATGACTATCTGAGACCATGAACAAAGCAAAAATAAGATGACCTTTTACCAATCATCTTGAAAACTTATTTGGATTTCCACAGAAAAAAGAAGGGGGAATTATAATAATCTGTTCACATTTCTGTGCCCCAGAGAAGTGCTTGTTGTGGCAAGGCTTAAGGGTCAGAAACATCTAATGCTCTTTGGGGGAAAGCTGAATTTAATTTCCCCTCGGCCTGCTTGTCCTTACCTCTCTTGCTAGTAGCATATTTTTTTTCTACAACTCTCGGCCTGTGAGTCTGAAATGGGCAAACTATCAAAACAGATTTTCAGTCATTTGTCATAGTGGTGCTTTTTGTACCACTACATTTAGACTTATTCCTTACTTAAACGAACCCCCGAATTGAGGGTAGTTTTACTAAGCCATGAACATTTTCTGTGGGGATAAAACATGGCCTCTGAGGTTTTAGCACGGGAACACTTTTATTTTACTAAGTGAACAAGAATTTGTCTGGATGTGTGTAAATCATACGATGACCAAAAACAAATAAACAAAGAAGATGATAAAAGAGGTTAGTCTGGTGGCAGTGGTTCTTTGTACTCCAGTAATACCAAAGTGAAAATGTTTTGAATGCAAAAAGATGAAATCTCTGTGAAAACATTTTTTTGGTGGAAAGTCATTAGAAGGATATGATTACTTTCCAAGAAATTTGTGCCAGTCTGTACCTGGGGTTATTTCACTTTCTCTGAAGCAGGATACTAGATTCATAACTTTTATGGGGTAAAGAGGATCTTTGAAAATGAAAGAACATTCTAGCAACATAAATATATTTGCGAAATGTATATTTGAGGGCACTCTCTGAGCTCTGTTCCATGATTTATTATCTGCTTCTCACTTTTATTACAGTATTTTTTAAAAGAGTTCTCACATGGTTATTTGTGTTATTTTTTTTATTTGAATGTTCCTATGAGCTTTGTAACTTTTAGAGAAATAACACATATTAATTGGAAACCACAATGACCGTGAAGTAAATCTCAAATCAAGATGTCTCAAGTTTTCCTTCCACTTTTAGACTCATGTGAATAGTTTGACTGTGGCTACGATTCATGGGGCATTTGCATCCAACTCTGTGGGTTTTTTCCTACCTAAATTTTTCTCTTTTTGACTCCATTCCATTGTCTTCGTGGCAAGAAATGAAATAGCAAGAGAAGTGAGTAGACGTATTTGTCGGCTTAAAAGTATGCAGAGGAAGAGCTTGTGAAAATGCCACACTTTTTTTCTGGCTCAGAGGAATGAGAACATAAAAACTTAGAGTTGAAATGGATGTCAGAGGTCACAGAGTCAGTTCAATCAGGTATCCTCAATAAAATAGCCTGAAGAGGTGGTCATCTAACCTTTTTTTTTTGTTTTAAAACCTCTACAGATGGGAAAACTCTTAACTCCTGAGGCAATCCATTCCACTTTGGGACAGCATTAATTATTAAGAAGTTTATATTATGCTAACTATGACTCTAAATTCTATTGATAACTCTAATTCTGACATCTGGGACCAAAAATTGCTAAAAAAAAAAAAAAATGGTTATCCGCTTCTCTTCTTTTTGATACGCTGACATTTCCTCTAAGGTTTTTCTTCTCCAGGGTATGACCAGTTCTTTCACTTGGTTCTCATATGCCACACTTTGAGTATTCCTAACTTTCCTGAGTTTGCATCAACTTTCCAGTCACCCTTCCTACAATGTAACCCTCAGAATTAAGCACAGTGTCCCAGATGTGAATAGGGAAGAGTACACACTAAATTCCTGCAACAATTCTTCTATTAATGGCTTTTCTGGAGGTCATATCTCACTCTTTACAGATTTTGAGCTTTAATTTCACTAAAACCCTCTAGTCTTCTTCATATGGCCATGTCTTCTATACCTCTACTTGAGCATCCTGGTTTTAAAATTCCAGTTGTAAGACTTAATATTTATTTGTCTGACTCCATTTGATTAGATTTCCAATCTATCAAGTCTTTTTGGTTTGGGGGAATCTCTGTGTTGTTATGCAACATTTTTATGGTCCCTCTCAGATGCCTGCCAGTCACGAACTTGATAAGCACACCTTTGTTCAACTGTGTAATAAACATATTGATTACAGTGGGACTTAAGGAGCAACCCTTAGACATGTTAATCTATTTCACTTCACTAGACTTCCTCAAAGTTTAAATCAATTCATTAATTATATTTAGGGTTCATCAATCAACCAGTTCTGGATTCTCTTAATTGGATTCATTCAGTTTATCTCTCTATCTTTTCCACATTACTGTCATGGAAAAAAAATGATCAAATGCCTTAATGTAACAAACACAAAAAATAAATTATAACTATACACATGTGCCCGTGAGTGTGTGTGTGTGTGTGTGTGTGTGTGTGTGTGTGTGTGTGTAATTCTTCTGATCAGTAGTAGCCTGATCAAAAAAAAAAAAGAAAATGAAATTAATGTAGCATGACATTTTATTGATCAAAAGTGCTGCCTCATAGCAATCGCCATTTTCCTTTCCAAGTGTTCACAAACAATCCCTTTAATAATATGTTCTAGAATTATGTCAGCAATTGAAGACAAGCTTAGTAGTCTATCATTTAAAAGACCCACCTTCTTTTTCAGATATCAGGAGATCTGTTCATCTCATAGTCCCTTTCCTGTTGTTCATCTTCTGTTAAAAATTTTTCCAAAAACACTAAAAACAAATCAGATATATCTGTTCTTTCAGAACCCTCAGATATAGTTAATTCAGACCTGATAAACTAAACATATGTATGTCAGCTAGGTACTCTCTTAACCATCTCTTCTCTTATCATGGATTTCAATTTCTTGTTAGAGATTTTCCATTTTATACATCCTATCCTTGAAGATCATCCTCCTTAGTAAACAATTTAAATGGAAGACAATTCTTCCCCTTTTAGTTGTGAGCATTGCTATACCATTCATTCCAAATGGAGGTCCAATTCCTCTGTTTCTCACAGGGCTAAAAAGAGATTTCTATGATTTCTAGCATTTGTCAAGTCCCAGTTTGTTTTGGGCTTTAGCATTCTGGATATTCTTACAGGGCTATGCTATTCTCTCTTATTCATCCTCAATAATCAGCCCTGGTTTCCATGTTATGTATATTTCTTCTTAACCATGAGTTCATTGACGGTTTCCCTGTTGTACATTTCCTCATATATCTTTCCCTTGTCTTCTACATCAAAAAATTTTGTTTGTGTCATCAGTGTTCTGCTGCTGTTATCTATTACTTTCAACTGAGATAACTTCCTGTACAGAAAATCTTAGGTCAAGTGATCCTGCATATTCTTTGCTGAGCTCTTTGAGATCTTCTCCACCAAAGCCTAAATGGATCTGTCCATCACACTGTGAACAATATTCCCTTCCTTATCTATTCCTTATCTATAATGAAGTCAAAGATGTTATGGTCACTTCCTTCTAAGGAAGGAGAGCCAAAATTCCCTTCTTACTTATGTCACCAGTTTCTCTAGAATCACATCAGGGCTATCAGGTACTCTCTAATTTCCTACATCCCTTAAAGGACAAAATTGTCAGGGAGACAAGAAGAGAATTTCTCAGGTACTCTTCCATAATCATAGACCTCCAGAAGAAGTCTAGAGAGTTAAAGTCTTCTCTCACTCCTATATATTAGCCTTCAACCCTGTTTTGCTTCCAAAACTTACTGCTTAGTTCTTTCTTCGGGCTGGACTTTCTGTAATATAGTCCTACTAGAGTCCTATCTTTTCTGACTTCCCTTTGAGATCCACATCAAAATCTTCCATCATGTTTCCCCTTTGGTTTTCTTCTCCCTGCTAATATTTGAAAAAGAATATCACTTAGCACAAAGCTTAGTGCAACCAGTAACTCTGTTGTATGTTGGAAAAGCATTGGTCAAAGAACCAGAAGACCTGGGTTTGAGCATTGCTTGACACTTGCTAGCTGTTTGAACATGGAAAAATCATTTAATTTCTTTGAGCCCCGATGTCCTTATGTCTATAAGTGGAAGTGGGGGCAATAATGTGTATACTTTAATTTTCAGAGAATTATTGAAAGAACCATATAAATCGTGTACGTTAAGTGCAATAGAAATTTAAAAAATTTAATTGTATCATTCTTATGTATGATTTTATTATTGTTACATGTTCTTATGTTCATGTTCAGAAAGTACAGTGTTGATGACTAAATCCTAAAAGCTGTCTATAATGAAAAGGAGGCCTAACTACCTTTATGAATAGGAATATCTTGATATGTTGTTGGTGGCTCGTTTTTATCTCTCTATTGACACACCTTGGGACATACCTCTTTGTAACACGTCCTAAAATGACTTGGAACAGATATAGAAGAAGGTCAGGAATGGAGAGAAAAAAGAAGCGGTTTTTACTCCATACCCAAGGGATATCTTAGAAGACACAATTAATCAACCAGCATTTTACCCCCACTGGCAACTATATAATACCTCTTCTTATCTTCAGAAATCTTAGCATAAACATTAGAGAGACAATGTAGTACAGTGGAGAGCATGATGGACTTAGTTGAGAAGACTATGTTTATATTTAGTCACTGACTTTACTCTGTGTAACTGTGGACAAGTTGCTTAAAGTCTTGGAGCCTAAGTTTACCCATCTGCATAGATAGGATAGTTAATAGCTACAATGCCCACCTAATTGGGTTATGGTGATTTACAAATGAGATGAATGCAAAGTGGATATTCGAACTCTTAAGCTCTATAAACTCTCATTAAACTCTATAATTTTCACAAAAATTCTATGAAATACTTTGCAAGATTAATTCAACTCATTCTAAAGTCATTGCAACTAAGGCCAAGAAAAAGTTCTAGAGCCAACAATTAACTTTCTTTCTTTCAGACTTGCTTGTCCCATACACCTTCTTTGCCCCCCTTCCAAACAGAATACACACACACACATACAAATGCGTATCCAACAGCTGAATGACTCTGCTAAGGGAATTCTAAGGGCCATCAGTTTTTGACAAGTTTCCAGTATGCATCACTTTTGATTTACATTCAAAAATGAGTCATTAGTTTAGAATCTTTAGAAGGTTGGCAGCTGTTTCTTCAACACCTCCTCAACTGTGTGACAGCACTGGACCTGAATGCTACATTAAGGCTATTATTTTAAATGAATGATTGTTAGTTGGAAAAACAAAACAAAACAAAACATCCCAGTCTTAGGTATTGCATCATGAGAAACTCTCCACAATGGTGGCTTAATTTTTTCCATTAAAAAGGAGACATTTTTCTAAACTCATAGTTTCTAGTATACAAGAGACTGTGCAAGGAAATTACGATATAGAAAATGAAATTTTAAATTAGACTCAGGAAAGAGAAGATTGGTCTGAAGCAGTATAAAGTTTGCATTATAGAATACTTTTAAATAAATGTACTTTTAAAACACCATGGTAACTTGAAGAAGATTTTTAAGTAGAGGTAATGCTGGGCCTGCTTTAGTGAAACTAAACCCCTTGAAATTAACTGCATATAGTTCATTGATTCATTCAACAAATATTGATTTAAGGTTTACTTATAAGGCACTTTTATAAGCATTTTATAGGGATATGAATACAATCAAGATAAAGTTGTGGGTCTCAAGAAATACTTAGTCTTGTAAAGAAGATGTCCAATAATATATAAATGACTATAATTCAAGGCAGATCATGTTAAGTACCATGAGATAGATATAAACAAAGTGCTCCATGAGCTCAAAAGAATTAAAGATTATCTATAGGTAGAATGTTAAAGGATGGTGAATTAGAATTTCACCTTAACTATGAAAAAAGATTTTTCATGGAGAAATCTGAGGGAATTATATTCTGTTAATGAAAATAGCATGACTAAAGGCAGAGAAACAGGGAAGAACAGAATGTGTTTTATAGATAGCAAGAATTACAGTTAAGTTGGAGAATATGGGCCATACAAAGGAGTGTTGACAGTTAAAATAAAGAAAATGGGAAGGTTGGGTTTAGAATGCAAAAAGCCTTGAATGCAAGCCTAAAGAATTTTGTTGGTAGAACCTTTGAAGGCTTTTGAGCGCAAGCATCAGGTGATCAGGATTCCATTAGGAGGAAAAGCATTGTTGAGGGACAACAATGAAGAGGCTATAGGCTTCATGTGTGCATAATCTGGAGGGATGTGGTGCTTAGTTACAACTCTAAAGCAACTTCTTGGAGTAACTTATACTCAAAAGAATAGAAGGACCTGGATCCCTCCAGATTTCATGAAAAATTGTAGGGAAGATGACCATGGAGAGGCAAAGCCTTGGGCGAAGGCAGATTTTACTAGATTATTTAATTGAGAGGGGAAAATAGGGGAGCAAATAAATAAACTGATAAAGGGAAGAAAAAATGAACTAAGAAGTTAGTCAAAACTCCCAAACTGGGGAGAGTGTTAACAAACAGAGGGGGGTTGAGGGCAAGGGGAATCAGTGGAAATAGGGTTGCCTTAAAGTATATTAACCTAATAACTGAAGGGACACAATATTACATTTACAGAGGGAGGAAACCTTAATATGAAAAAAAATAGAGGCTGAAAAAAAAGTAGAGGCAAACAGAAAACATATAAAATTAGCTCACATAATTTTAAATATAAGTTAATTGAATAATCCAATAAAATGAAAAAGTTTCAGACAGGTTAAGAAACCTCTCATCCACCAATCTATTGCTTACAAGATATATATACATATATATGTATAGTATTTTTAAAAACAAAGACATACACAAAATAAAAATGAAGGACTGAAAAAATTACTATATATCAGATGAATCCAATTGAAAAACATTTAAAATTATGAAAAGGAATAAATGAGGTAACTATATTAGTTAAAAAAATTCTTGTATTTCTATTTTTGAAATGAATTTAGATACTAAGGCTATGGCCCAAATGCCTTAGTATCTAAATTCATTTCAAAAATAGAAATACAAGAAGACATAGACAACTATATAATAGTGGCAGGATATTTAAATGTCCCTTGATCAATTTTAAATAAATCTAAATATTTATTTAACAGATAAATGAAAATACGTACTTGAACAAATAACTGAAAAAACAAGCCAAAATATTTATGGCATCTTCTAAGTTAGGTAGCTATATGCATATTTCAACACAGTATATAGTTGTGTATAATAATTTTTTATAATTTTGTTTGTTTCCTCTCATTTTTCAATTCAAATATTGGCAATTTGGTTTCTCTTTTGTCTCTTTCTCTGTTTCTATTTCTCTTTTTTTCTGTCTCTCACCAAATTAGCGAGTGAGGTCTTAGATTGATTAATTTAAAAAATAGCCTTTTGTTTTATTTATCAGCTCGATAGTTGTTTTTAGTTATATTTCTCTTTCTTTGACTTTCAAATTCTTGCATTTTGTACATTTGTGGGGTTTTAAAAGCTAGCTTTTTATTTTTGTTAATTGTTCTTGGTGGCATATTTAATTTATGTGATTCCTCTACCTTTTGGGCAAATGTGTCTACATACAACTGTTTCCTCTAATGAATGCTTTATTACCATTTCTTAAATATTGGTACATTGTTTCATTATTATTATTTTATTTAGTATAATTATTTATTACTTCTATGGTTTTTTCTTTGAAACACTCATTATTTAAGATAACACTGATGTTGAATTATTTCTATGTTTTTAGTTCATTTTCTCCTATTGATTGCACCATGCATTTTGTTATAGTCTAAAAGGGATATGTTTATTATTTCTGCCTTTCAGCATTTATTTATTTATTTTAGCCCAGAGATGAAAAGGCTAAATATGGATATATATGCTTGCTGTCCTTAAGTGTTCCAAGAACTATTACAGGCAAGAAATATATTTGTTCTGATGGTTCCAAGAGGGCAAAACCAGGAGTAATGGGTGGAACTTATAAAGGGGAAATTTGGATTTGATATCAAGGGAAATGTCCTAACAATTAGAGTTGTCCAAAAACTGGAATGTATTGTTGCTTATAGCTGTGGGTTCCCTCTGTACTTGGAGGGTCTCCAAGCAGAGTATAGATGACTAGGTAGTTTTTTAGAAAACCTTTGGGGTCTGATTGTAACTAAATAAATATTAAGGGCCCTTTGAACTCTAACCACCAGCACCTCCTCCCAAAAATCCCTGTGATTTCTGTGAGATTTGAATGCTTATCATTCTGATTGTAAATCTAATACTCTACTACAACACATTGTTTCTTCCTTGAATTTAATCAGTGCTTATAAATGTTTGCTGAATTATGTTTTGCAGAAAGGGGCCCTCAACTTGGATTCAGGAGCCCTGAGTCTGGGTCCAAATTCTGTGATTGAGACTTATGTGTCCTTGGGCAAGTTACTGAATTTTACTTCTCCTCATCTAGAATATGAGAAAAATCATTTCTTCATTACTGGCTTTGCAATGTTGTTGTGAGAAAATTGTTTGGTATGTCTTAAAGGACCGTAGAGATACTTTCAATAGTGGCGGTGGCCGCTATTGAACCGACATCTCAATAATGTCTGTGTTTTGGGTAAAGTTAATTCATCACCTATAGGAAAAATCCACATATATTTAAAACTAAAGTCAGGGCTGTAGGAGCACTTGATGATTTGATCCTAACTAAGGATGATACGGGAAGATCTGAAAATTGTTTTTATTTTCAACTGACTAGGTGGTACTGTCTTCCCAGGATTTATATGAAGGCCATTAATTTAACTATTGAATTATTTTATTGGCTTATCTATGTCTTCATTCTTCTATTCTTTTTTCTCACTTCCCCTTTTTAACTTTACCTTAAATTTCATAAAATTAATCAATTCAGGTTTCTTTCTGTAATTTCTTAATTACCTGGAGGAAACATCATAAATAATCTAATAAAAAATAAATGTTAGCTTGACTCAAAAGACTCACGAATGTAAATATTTTTTAACTGAAGTTTTTATTGAGTAGATTCATACACTTTGAGGAAGCTATGATATTAATGCTATAATAATACCTAGCATTTATATAGTGCTTTACAGTTTGCAGAGTACCTTACAAATATTGTCACATTTTATCCTGGAGTAGGGGAAGGAGTAGTTGCTGTTACTACTCTTCTTTTACAGGTTAAAGAAACAGGTAGGCATCAGTGAAGTGTGACTTATCCAAGGTCACATGGCTTATCAATTTCTAAGGCAGGATTTATACTCACATCTTCTTGATTTCACGTCTAATATTCACTGTGCTAAATATATATATATATGTATATATACATATATATGTGTATATGTATATACATATACACACATATACATATATCCAAACAGATCTGTAGGTCTAGATCATGTCAGTGATCCTATAGAACTATCATCTGTGTATCTGTCTTTTTATATAATGTTTTATGACAAATCTACAAAGTATTACTGATATTATTATAATTAGAAATTTACCTATAAAAGTAAAATTGAAGTATTTTATAATGAATGATAATAAACCAAGCACCAGAAAATAATGTTTGTTGCAATAAATTTTAGTAAAATTTCTTGTACTATGTGCCTGCTTTGTGTTTATGAAAAACTACCTGAAAATAGCCTATAAACTTTTGCAGAAACCTCCATGGACCAATAATTTCTTGCTGTTTTAGAATAGTTGTAAAATCTCTGTAAGCTAGAGATGAGAAGAGTTGCCTGGAGGAGATGGAAAACAACTGCCACGTATTAATAAACTCCATAAACTGCAATGAATACAAACTTGAATTCTGTATACAATTTGCTACTATTTGTGCCAGATAGACATTTGTATGTTAATTGTTTATTCGGTAACATTTTTATAGCAAACATGCGGTTGGTCCTTAGAACAAAGTCAAAGCAAATGGGCTTCCAAGGTATCTCCTGTAAAAGCCACATCAGATGTGGCTACTCATGAAGTCAAAATAAGAAACTATTCTCTGGACTTCAAGTCAGGATGACCTGAATTAAAATTTGACTTCAGACACTTATTGACTGTGTGACTCTGGACAAGTGTAACAGCAAGCACCCTATCATACCCAGGATGATCTGCTAGTACAGGTTCTTGGATGTGTTTTTCTTAAAGGAAAGCAACTTTTAAGGAGTCAACCATCTTATTTTAATCAAACATATATATTATTCAGTTAGTTCAGGGGAAAAAGTCAGCACCCTGAACTCCAGAGAAAATCCAAACAGAAATTACAAGCAGAAATTGCAAACAGAGAAAACAGCAGATCTTCTGTCTGACCATAAGCAATACACACATCATAGATCAACAGACAGATGCAACTGTCTGACCATTACATATACACACAGTTACCAGAGAGAGAAGCACCAACATCTGGTTTTTCAAAGCCAAGGGGCTCCTTAACAGCTACCCAGAGACTCATCTGGCATAATCACATGAATACTCTTCCAATGAATGAGCCCCAAAACAAAATGCTAACCTCAGAATATGTGTAGAGCCAGAAGGCATCATAATCGATGTGCTTCAGTGCCTAATTACCAAAAGGTGTGAAACATACAAGCAAGCCTCCCATAGGTAAGCTTCCATTAGTAGGATCTATGTGAGGTGGGAAAGATCTTAACTCCTATTAATATTACAAGTCAGGTCAATCCTCAGTCTCAGTTTTCTCACTAATAGCTAGTTTCAAGGTTTGTGTGAGGATTATATGGGATAGAAAACACAAAGTATTTTGTAAACTTGAAAGAATTCTATAAATCTTATCTATTATCATTGTTACAACCTCTAATTGTGATTATATCCTTAATTAAACACATAACAAAAAACATTTTTTAATCTGAATCAAAAACTGCCTTTATTTATGTTTTTTGTATAAGAATTCATATTTTTTAATGTATGATACGGATCCAACTTTCCTCTGTAACTACACAAATATAAAAATGATCAAAATAACTTCATGGGTATCTAATGTACCTGGAACTCCTCATTTATCTTCTTTCTGCAAAGTCTATCTTCAAGTACACTACTTATATTACCCCCAGTATTATAAAATGTTTAAGTATTCCCTGAAGCTCTGAGTATATAGAGAATATAACTTTTAATTTATTATACTTAGCACATTAAATATCTAAGGCAATTCATTCTGATTTAGTTTTATTCGTTAAAGGATGAGAAAACAGCTTGTAGAATATAAAATGACTTGTAGAAATTTCATCTTTTATACCTGAGAATGAGAGGCAGTTTGTTACAGCGGTTGGCAGCCTAGTTAAAGAAGGCCTCTGACACATACTAATGGTGTGACTGTGGTTTTCATTTGTGACCCAAGAAATTCACTAAGGATGTAGATTAGAGATAAATTACTAAAATGCACTGGTTGTAGAACAAGTTCAACAATGTTGTTCCTTATTGTAATGAAATCCCAGATAAGGTCCAAGCTGAACTTCCCCAGTCATCTCTTTCCCAACAAATAAAGCAATAAAATAAACCTGGAACAACAAATTATGTTTTCATGGTAACTTGTGTAGCATAACGTCAAAAGTTGCTCAAGCAGTAAGAAGGCTGGAGTTTAAATCCTACTTTATATCAATATGAGAAATCCATATGAAGAACTTAGAAACGTTGGTACATCTCTTTTGGCCAGATTTTTTAACCCATAAATATGTGTTGGGTGACGTTGCTGAAGATTTTTTCCAACCCTAATAATACTGATGTCTATGAGTTACAAAAGAATGAAAGCCAACACGGGCCTTGAGGACAAAGGATCTGATAACTGTGCGGAAAGTTTTATATACTTAGAAATGCAAAATGACTTTTAACATTAATCCAAGGATTCATTTGTGTGCAGGTAAAGCTTTCTTCTTGTGTACATTATACATACTCTCATTCATGTAAAATTGAATACAGAAAACCTTCACAGAGCTTAATCACAAGCTGGTCTCTCTCTGTCTTAGCGCATTTCTAATCCTCCTCACCTATGTGTTACTGTTTGCTTAGGGAACAAATAAAGATCCATTTTAATATTCTTCTCCTGTTTTTTCTTCTCTGCTTTTCACTCTACTAACTTCATCAACCTTTCCTCACCTGCCTTTTCAAACCTGGAATATCACTGCATCAGGCTGACCACCTTCCTGCATTGGTTAATTCCTCCCAGTGCCTCCCTTTTGGGAAAGGGAACATCCCAGCCATTTTTCATTCTTTTACTGGCTTGACTTCTGATTCTTGGGACTTCAACACCCTGATCTTTTGTGGGTCTGCCTCCTTACTTCCTGCACTCGTTGTTCTCCTGCCTTTTGTGTACTACCTTGCCCTAATAGAATGTAAACTCCTTGAGGGAAGGGGCTATATTTCTTCTTTCTTGTACTTTTATCCACAGTACTTAGCATAGTGCCTAGCACAAAGTAAATTCTTAATGAACACTTGTTGTCTTAACATCTTTTAATATCTTCTTAAGGAAAATACAAGAGGAAAAGTAGGAGTAATTCACTTCCAAATCCAATAAAATATATTTTTTGGTTACTCATTGTTATGAATAATCAACAATCTGTACCATTCGCACTATTCTGCTGTCATGGATAGTTGAATATTGGCTGTGCATGAAATCATTTTATTCTGTTATTTTAATTAATTTATTAATAATAAATGAATTAATTTAATTTATTAATAATAAATGAATTAATTTAATTTATTAATAATAAATAAATTAACTTAATTTAATTTCTTCCAGCAAGGAACTAGAGTTGGTTCAGTGATTTTATACTACAAATAATTACAAGTCCTTACAACATGGTGAGAAAGTATAAGTTCAATTTCCCTAAAATTCCATGATTTATGGGACTCTCTTAATCAAGCCTATACTTCTCAGACATTGACTTGCTCACTTTAACACAGCTAGCAAGAATCTTAGGAAGAATTTGAACATAGGTTTTCCACCAGTACTACCTAGTTGTAAGTCCTGGGATTGATTGATGTTGAGAGGAGGAAGTCAGCCCAGCAGAAAGAGCACTTCCTCTTTACAGCTGATTATATGTTCATTCCCAGCCCATGGGCTGTGGTCAGGCTGATTAGTGTATAAAGAATCCAAGAAGAAATTTCCTGAAAAATCTCTAGGCTTCTCCATTTGATTAACACTTCTCATAAAACAGTTTCTCTCCAGCCTTGTTTTGTTTTTATTTTTTGCCTCAGGGACAATTTGCTCTCCCCAAAGTGCATTGCTTCAACATGGAAGTCATCAACTACCAATTAAGGGAGTGCCAAGGGAGAGGAAGGAAAGCAGAACAAAGCTCTCAGCAGGCAGGTTGTGCGCTGATAACCAGAAAGCACCCCATTAAGGCTAATTCACAGAACTCTGGAGGGTGACTCAGATCGCTAGACATGAGTCATGAGCCTTCACTGAGATGGGGCAGGCTTCGCGTATGTAAGGTCTTAAGAAGTGCCACAAGTCAGTTTAAAATACTTAAATCAACCGCTAAATGATAGAGTGGCCAAGATGAACATCAAAAATTAGACTAATAAGGTCTCTGGCTGCCATTTTCAGAGAAGAGAGAAATATTTAGAGAACCTCATAGGAGGTAGAGATGAGGTAGTTTAAAGATGGGGGAGGAGCACATTTATATTGAGTGTCTGTCTCCCTGTATGTCAGGCAAATCATTTTGTGAAGTCATTAAATAATAGTCATGGGTAGAATGATGGGGAGAAATTAAGCCATTTCTGCTTGAAGTCTTTTCTTATTGAGGATTTCTCAATACAAATGGTCTGGCCTCATTGGGCTTATCCCTAATATCTCACTCCTAGCCTGATTGGACTCAGATATCAGGCTTTCCTGCTACCTCTGTGGGTCCCCTATCAATTTCCCTGGCATCTGACAAAATATTCAAAACCTCTCCTCTGCTCTTCCATTTCTTACTACTCTATGAACTTTATTCTCTTGTCACATTCTTTATCCTGGTGAAGGAAAGACTGAGGATGACATGGCAGCTGTTTAGTATTTTTCCTCTCATGCAGAGGAAAAAAATAGGCTAGTACAACTTGGCCCTACAAAACAGAACCAGGAACAAAGGGCAGATGCCAAAAGTGCATAACATGAGGCTTGATGTCAAGGAAAAACCAACAAAATTTCCTCACAATTGGAGTCATCCCAAAGTGGGATGTTCCTTCACTGCTCTATATCCCACCCCCTCCAAGTCCATCATTAAGACCAGCAACTAGGAAAGGGTTTGCTGAGGCTAGTGCATAGACTGGAAATGGCCAATAGATTAAAAAAAATTATAGCTTGATTTATTGCTTTGTTGATTGTTTAAGCTTAAGAAAGCATGGAGAAAATGTTAATAATGCATATTAAATGCACATTAAACATAAAAGTATGCTGTTTGTACATCTCTGCCCCCAGGTGATTGCTAAAAATTAACCAGAACACTCCGACCAATAAGTTACAGGCAACCTAATGTCTTTCTTTCTCCTTCTAACTCCCAAAGTCAGTTCTCAGGAGATGATCTCTACCCTCAATGTAATGCAATCTGAGCTTCTTGAGGGCAGAGACAGTTTTTGTTTTTATAAGTCGTTTTTAAATGCCTGACCTATATTGGTTAAAGTTTCTTCAGTCAAGGAGTTTCCTAATATGAATGAAATAACAGATCTAGTCCCTATCCAGTCCATTTTCCCATTAACACTTTTTAAATTCCGTGATTAATAAATATTGCCAGTGAACTCAGGGATATTTACATTTTAAGTGAAGATACTGTTAATAGGGTCACCAGAGATTTTTTGGTTCAGAGGAAGTAGAAATGGTACTGGGGCTTCAAAGATCAGTTCCAAAGGACTGCAGAGTAATGAAAGCAAATGTGAAAATAAAAACTCCAGAACCATCTCAGTCAGTCCCTCCCTTTGATCTTGTACCTTGAGTTTCTCCTTTCATTGACCTGTTACTTTACACCAAGAGCCAGATTTGCTTAGCTGCTCTGTCACTTTGTTTGGGGCTGGTAATCAGGCTGTTTACAAGACTGAGGATAAGGTTCTCTCACTTCTTGATGTCTGGTCCCTTTGGCTTAAGATACTATGCAGTGATAGGTCTTTTGCTTCTGCCCCTCCCATCCTATTGATACATCTCCTTTTCCTCTATCTTCACACCATCCACACCCCTGGAGGCCCTTCTCCAGGGTGGGTCCAGTTGAGAGGTACAAGTCAGATAGTCATCTTAAGTGGAAAAGAATGAATCTCTAATTATGGAATTTTAAGCATCACTGAGAAGGGTGGAGGAAGTATTTTGGAAAGTAGGGAACAAAGAAGCCTTTCTAGTACCTTTGAAGTTATACTATATAGGCTGTGGCTTGCTTCCACCTACTGAAAAGATGACTCTAAATGTTAGGAGTGAAGATATCTGGGCCAAAAACCACAAAATAGATCTAAATACTTCTTTTATGTAGAAACATCCAGAGGGAATGGGAGTTCAGCTTCTTTAGAACAAGTAGAGCTTAAATCTGACGTTGTGTTTGCTATGAAACAAAATTATTTGAGCCATAGTTAACAAAGACAAAAAAAGTTCCGTTGGGAATTAAGTTCATCTGTTAAGTGAGCAACTCCTTGGGAAAGTGTATTTTCACTACCTTTTGGCTTCAAGGACTGACTACATTACTGAATTCATTGAATTTTTATGCCATGACTTCAGACATGAACATGAAAATGACAGGTAAGTGAATTTAAACAACTTCTGAGGTCACTATAACTTTCAGTAACACTACACAACTTAAAAAAAGTTAAGTGTTCCAAATGAGGTGATATGTTCTAATGTAGAGGGAGCCAACTCAGAAACTGGGAAACAGAAGTTTAAGGGAAATTATCTAAGGAAGAAACAGAGGAGTTTTTAAGGTTATTCTTAAACTTCTATTCATGTCATTTATTTTTACCTCATAGTCATTTCTGAATATACCTCTTCCCCACACCCCCACATACTGCACCCAAAATTCCACATCCAAGGAAACGAAGGAGGTTCATTTCTTCATCATTTCTCAGGGGCCAAGATTCGTCATTACAATTACACAATGTTCAGTTTTGTTTTTCTGTTCTTTTTGTTTAAAGTTTTTTAGTTATTGTGTACATTATTTTCCTGCTTCTAAGTTTGTGTGATAAAATCACCATTCATTACTATCTTTTTATTTCCCTCCATCTTCCACATAGTTCTTTTCCTAAAAAGGAAACAAAATTGTATCCAAGACCTGATTGTCTCCGGTGACTCAGGCACAAGCTATATGCCGTGAAAGCATCTTCCTCATGGCCTTAGACACTATTGACCTGACTTCTTTATCATCTAAGGGTATAGAAAGGATTGCTGGAGGGAATCTGGGCACTTGAGACTTGAGACTATTGGAATCACTACACCTTGCCCTGCTGCCCAGAAAAGTTACTGTATGGGAAGAAGCGGGGGGCGGGGAGGGTCATGTTTACCCAAACTAAATGCTGTATCCTTGTTGAGTATCTTTTCTATGCTATGGGTAAGCAAACTGCCTTTTCTTTTTTTTTTTTAAACCATTATTCAATGGCCTATGAATATCTCATTTCATTTTAGTATAGGACCTAACCTACTAGGAAAGCAACAGATAATAGCTCTGTACAGCTCATATACATCTTCCAAAGGTTCTCTGAATTCCTCCTATTCCTCACTTATTTCTTTATTGACTGGACCTATTATCTCATTAGTGTAAGTAACTCCCAAAAAAGAGAAATCTCTCCACCAATGCAGATCGGCACCTCTGCAGTTATAGTCTTAAGAGTGTTTCCTGGAACACTGAGAGATGAAGTGATTTGCAAAGTGTCATACAGTGTCTAATATATTAGAACCAGGACTTGCATCCATGTCTTTCACATTCCAAGGCCATTCACAACAACACTATGTCATGTTGCTTCTCATTTCTTATGATGTTATAATATTTATGCATTCATTTTCCACAATTTGCTCAGTCATTTTTCAAATATATGACTATGTGTTTCTTTGAATATTTTCATATATATTCAAACACATTTGACCTCCTTGAAGGAAAATACTCCAATAGGATTTCTATGACAAGAAGTATAAATAGTTTATGACTTTTATTTCATAATTCCCTATTATTAACCAGGATGATTTATTCAATTGTTTTACCAATAGTATGTCATAAATGTGACTACAACCTCTTCCATCAAGGAGAGCACTAACCTCTCCTTTCATATAAGACATAGGAATACTTTATTAATGTGCCCATCTTATCGCAACTCCTTTGATATTGTCTGTTTCTGGGGTTTTTTCCCCATCTTTCAATTTTCTGAATTCAAGTGAAGTTTCAGAATTGCTTTAATTTGTATTTCTCTTATTATTAGTTATTTGGAACAATTTTTCTTATGGATGGATGCAACTGATTTCTTTCAATAATTTTTAAAAAACTATTTATTCATATCTAGTTAACATTTATCTATTGAGGAATGTCCAATATTTCTGTTAATTCTCTATTAAAGTGGATGTTAAGACTTTTAACTGAGATAATTGAGGGAAAATTTTTCTCTCTGCTAAGTTTCCTTTTTTTAATTCTAGCTGAGTATTTTGTAATATCTTACTAATTTTATATAGTTGTAATTATGTATTTTCTCTTTTATGTCTATACCACCATGTGTTAAAATTCTGAATTGTGCTTCAACATAAAATTGCCCTCACCCCCAATTTCCTGTCTATAAATGAAAGTGGTATTACCAATTTATTTCATATGGTACCTTGTTAGGGGTGGAGGAACAGACATTTAAATTGCTTATTCAGTCATAGTAACAGATGTATATTGAGTTGCTTCCCTTATGACAAAGTGCATGTCTGATGCTGGTTATACTAGAGGAAAAGTTTGTATCTCTAAAGCAGAAGGTTGGTTTTAGTTTTTTGGTTTGTTTTTTTTTAACCTTCCTCTATGTGAATGTAATTCTTGTTATTGGGACAAGACTGTTACGATCCATGGATTAAAAAAGGATCATATCATGATGAGGTGTATTATTTTGTCCTTACCCTAAGGGAGAACAGGCAGGTAGGTGGTGCAGTGGATAGAGCACCAGTGCAGGAGTCAGGAGGACCTGAGTTCAAATCTCACCTCAGACACTGGACACTATCTGTGTGACCTTGGGCAAGTCACTTAACCCTAATTGCCTCATCCTGGGTCATCTCCAGTCATCCTGATGAATATCAGGTCACTGAATTCAGATGGCTCTGCAGGAGAAGTGAGGCTGGTGACCTGCACAATCCTCCCTCACTCAAATCAAGTGCAAGTCATGTCACTGTTTCCCTGATGGCATGGTCTTCTTTGACAACGGAGGAACACACACAAGGGAGAATGTGTTTTGTGAGGTAGGATATTCATGGAGATAGATATAACGGTGAGCAGAGATGCTTCAAGAGGGGGCAAAGTTCAAGACTGTATGAGGTATCGCTATCTTAGCAGAGCAACCACCATCACCACTGCCACTCGCACAATGGGTTGTAGAGATCGGTCAAACCATTTGGAAGCTACAAGGAGCTGAGATGAGAGATTGTAGCTGTCTGTGTTCTTTTCTTTCTTTGGAATCACTAATACTATCTACACACTTTCCTTCACAGTTCTTCGCCACCTCCACCCCCTAAATAAAAACTTCTGCTTGAAACAAACATATACAACGAAGTAAAATGAATTCACGCTAATTTAGTAACTGAAAATGTGTATCTCATTCTGTACCTCTAGTTCATGTGTCAAGAAGTGGAAAGCACTCTTGGTCATCAGTCTTCTGGAGCTGTGATCAGTGATTGCATTGATCAGATGTCTTAAATTTTTCAGAGCTATTTTCCTGTAGTTATTGCACATATTGTAGTTATTGCACAAAATGTTCCGCTCACATCATTCTGTATCACTTCATGTAAATTTTCTAGTTTCTCTGAATCTAAGATCTGCATGACTTGGCAGAAGGTAGGGGCCAGAATTAAAATAGGATGAATTTCTTCAGGCCACAGATAGATTTTTAGCAGCTCACTTTCCAAGTAAAGGTATCATTAATGATTAAACTATATTTGCAAATAAACCAAATTGTTAAAAGGGGAAATTTCAATCATTATCCACTAATTGCACTTACGACTCAAGACTTTTATTTGTCATGAAGTCACATTAATGTTAAAGCGTTACTTTGCTAAGCAGTACAAGTTTTACTACCTTTTTCAGGTTTTCTTATGTTTAATGGAACATATGACACTTCTTGCCAGTTTATTGTACTCTGGGATCATGTTTGAAATCAATTTCTTAAGAAATCTGAAAAATAACCTTAATTTCAGACTCATTTGCAGAGTTTACTGTCTTGAATAATCATTGTTCCCCACTGAGATTTTTCATCAATTTGGACTCTTTAATGTGTTTTTCATCGGCGTCCAATTTACTTACGTAAGGATGTTTTGATTCAAAATGGCAATGAAAATTGTATTCCTTCAGAATGGCTATTACTTCTCAAAAAACAAGGCATAATATTTTGTCTCTTGTGTAAGTAAACTTGTCCACTCCAGATTAAGCACTCTATGTTCTGATTGAAACTCCCATTTATTTATCACCCATTTTACAAAGTCATTCCCAAAATTTTAATGTTAGAACCCAAAAAATCTCCACAGCAACTGCTCACATACAAAGAAATACTAAACTAAGTGTCTGACCTTGGACAGAATGAAAGGCACTCATGTGACTTGGAGGAGCAAGGGAGGGGAAGAAGCCCTTGCATTGTTGCCACTTGCTGCTCTCAGACTTGAGACAGACTAATGATGGTTGGTTGCCCCAGGTCACAGGACAAACAGTAGAATGTGCACAATGCCAACCTACCTACCTAAAGTTACATGACAGGCACAATAATGGCTAGTGGAAGGTGGGCTAATGAGATCATGGACAAAGCACATCTTTACTTTCTTTTACATACTCTACATTTTTTGTGGGCTACCCAAAATCTTTTGGTGGGCTGCAAACAGCCTTAGGGCCATATGTTGTGCAGGTCTGATCTCTCTTTCAACACATCTTACAGAACAATAATGTTCCATTATATTCATGTAGTATTTGACTCTTGGCCAATTAATGGGCACCCACATTTGTTTCCATTTCTTTGCTTCAATAAAAAGCTCTGCTAAACTCTTCAGCTTTTGACAATTGATCTTTGGAACTGAGTATTACATATTTCCTTAGTTTCAAAGACTGCAATCTAATGATTGTCCTCCTGGTGGTTTACTCCAGTTAAGACATAATTATTTTCAGTCAATGGCATATCTTCTTTTTGAAGCTGTATGCCCAACATTTAGTACAATGTCTGGGATCTAGAAAGCATTTAATAAATGTTTTCATTCATTCAGTCATTATTTCTTTATTTTTTTCTTTGTCACCTGACTTTTGGTCCTCTTTCTTGTGGCATTACCTGAATCTGTCCTCCATTTTTCTCATCTCTCTATATTTTCTCTACTGTTTTAACTACCACCTCTCTTTAAAAATGTTTATTTGCACAATTTAAAATATTACCTATTTTACCCTATACCCTATATTTTCCAATGACTGTACTTTATATTACTTTCTTCCTCATTATAATTAAAATAATTAAGCAAAAGAAACCAGCATGTTGCCAACACGTTGGTAATATATTCTGCAAATCTTAAAGTATTACATAAATGCTAGATATATAAATATATGTGCATATATTATACACACATATATAACTATATAGATATATAATACAGAGAGAGAGAGAGAATGAGAGCATGCTAGACCGAGTGAGTGATAAGTTATGTTTTAATCCATGTCATAACTGAATCTCTATGTTGTTAATATTACCATCTCTTTATAGAAAATTGCCAAATTAAAACGCCATTATCAATCTGACTTTTTTTTTAAACTCACAACATTGGCTTTTTTATTATTATACTTTAAAACTCTGACCCAAATAGCCCACTCTAGAGAACTACAGAAGCTATAGTGTCAAGGGCAAACAGTAAGCTGAACATACGTCAAAGAAAAATATCTTTTATTTTGGGTCTTTCAGCTTCATACCTAAATTTAAAAACTGATTATCATAAAAAGAAGGAATGAAAATATAGCAATTATGTTTTATTTATCTGAGAATCATTTTTTAATCTATCCTTCAAACAGATGATTAATAAGTATTTATTCAGTATCTACTATGTGCTGGGCATTTATAAATGATTCAAAGTTTAAATGCCATATCTTATTGAAATGTTTACTCCTACATACTATTTTAAGTTATCTACTCCTCAAATATCATGGTGCAACTTATTCCTAGCAATTTTTAATACTTGACTTTTTTTTGGAAGATGATATTTATGGAATTTTTTTCAAACTAGACTTGGTACTTCAACAATCATCACAATCTATTTAGCAATGCAATAGGTAAAACATGTAGAAAGTGAGCCTTGTTGTAGATAACTATTCTAGCCAGGACTAGCTGATCTAATGGGAATCATATTTTAAAATAGAAGCAGAAGTGATGTGATGTTTGAAATGAACTATCCTGTGAGTCAGTGGGAAATTTTTTGTAATGAAAAGGGAAAAACTGGGGTAAACTAGAGGAAAGGCCACTAGTAGTAGAGTGAGAAGACAAATGAAGATGTGTTGAATAAGATAGAAAGAAAAAAAGCACAATATTTATTGAGGTCAATGGCATCATATCAGCGGACACTAGAAGAATTCAGGCTCATAATTTCCTAAGTGATTCATCTACCATTGCACAATGGTCCGGATAGCTTAGAGCACTAGTCAATGCTAAATCACAAAACAGAGCCCATTTCATCCACTATAAATTCACTGTACATAAGCTAAATTAGTTTCTTACTACTGCTTTATAATCTTTCTACTTGGTCTATCTCATCCCCTGAAGCAATTATTTCTAATCTTTTCTTCTATCCTTTTGCATTTTACTGCCCAACCCTAAATAATACATAACTTAGCCTCCTATTTTATTGAAAAAAACTAAGAACCCTTCATGTATTCTTTCAGTTCCCCTCCTCTAGTCCTTACCATTTCTCACCAGCATTACCTCCTCCCTCTTTCTTCTCTCTCTCATTACAGAAAAATCCTTATTGAGACTCTCCCTACATACATTTTTGATCCAGTGAATCCCCTGTGCTTTCTCTAGGACTATCTTCTAGCTGTTGTTATTTAGTTATTTCAGTTATGTCTGACTCTACATGACCCCATTTAGGGTTTTCTTTTACTGTGGTGGTTTGAACTTCTCCAACTTACTTTTCATATGAGGAAACTGAGGCAAGTAGGGTTAAGTGACTTGTCCAGGGTCACATAGTTTATTATATTTATAGTTAAACTCAGGACTTCCTGACTTCAGGAATGGTGCTCTATCCATTAGCCAACACATATCTTCCAGCTGTCATCACTTGTTTCCCATACAACTTCCATCTCATATATTTCTTCCTATAGTATCTTATCCTTGGACTTTTTGAGCATAGTACTTTATTTTTTAGTGCACTAGTATTATCTTATTGTTACCTCAGTGGACTGCCACAACCATGACAAGAGGTATAGTGTCCTATCTAAACTTTTCATCTTCTTTAGAGCCTAGCATAGGGCTCTGTATATATAGAATATACTGAATAAGTGTTTAAGGAAGTAATGAATAATAAAAAAGCCCCACAAAGATTCAAAATATAAAATTCCTAGCCATACTTTTTATAATAGCTAGCAAGAACTGGAAACAAAGTGGGTTGTCCATCAATTGGTGAATGGCTAAAAAATTTTGTATAAAAATGAAATGGAATATTATCAGATTGTGATAAATTATAAATGTTTAAAAATTCAGAGAACCTTTATGACTGATATGAATGGATGCAGAATTAAAGGAGCACCTTTCACAGTGACTGAGACAAAGTAAATGGAAGGACAGGGGCAACAGAGCATACCTATATCATCCAGCAAAGAGGCAATACAGAACATAGAAGATATCAGATTTGATCAGCATATTCTTTGCTTTTCTGTTTAACCATTTTTCTTTGTTCAGAGTAAAGGTTGATTTGAAGAGTAGATTATATTTTAAAATGCCTGGCAGTGTTAAGTATAATGGAAAATACCCTGACATTCACAGAAGGGTCTGCTTTTCTGAAAGGAAAGGCAGCTTTTGAGGGGTCAACAATCACTTTAATCAAGCACATATATCATTCACTTAGTTCAGGGGAAAAAGTCATCACCTTGAACTTCAGAGAAAATACAGAAAAATCAAAATCAACAGACAGGGCTTCCAATTGTCAGACATACAACATAACACGGATCAACAGATAACTGTCTGACAATTACATACATGCATAGTTATCAGAGAGCAAAGCACAAACATTTGGGTTTTCAAATTTGGGGGAGGGGATTCCTTAGTGGCTGCCCAGAGTCTTCTCTGGCCAAACACTTCCAATGAGTAAGCTCCAAAGTAAAACCTCAAGTCAGAATACTTATACATTTTTCAGATCCAGAAAAATCACAACCCTTGAGAACCAGTGTCTCATTAACCATAGGCATGGATCCTCCTACAAATCTTCTCAGGCCCATAAATGGGTGGGGAAGATCTTCCCATTAAGAAGCCAAATTATATTAATAATAAGCAAAAATGCATTATCAATACAGTAAGTATGGCTAATTCTTCTTTAAAAAAATTAAAAATACCTAAAAGGAAGTTACAAATGAGTCTACAATGATGCCTCGACTCTTTTAAATTACTTAGTAAATTCTTCTTGGTGGTTATTGCTCATCCTTCATTTTTGGAGAGGACCAAGGACACATGGATTATATCTTGATTTGCCCATAGATTGGATGTAAGCGAGGCAGAGTTGTCAGCCTCACCCTTTCTTCCAGAGACAAGACAAAAGTCAAGATAATTGGCAATGGCTTGGGATGCAGTGGATGATCTTAGCCTCTTAGATGCCTGACTAAGCTTTAAGTGTTCCACAGCACCTGCTTCCACTGCCTTCATGGCTGTTGGAACACATGCTCTCATCTTCCCATTCTTCTGCATGCTTGGGATAGACATCCTCCTAACTCACCAGGGGGTCTGAGGCCCATCAATTACCCTCAAGCTTGTCTAGTCCATCCGCTGAGATGATTTTACTGGGGTGTTGTTGTATGCATGCTACAGCTTCTTGAAGTCACAGGTGAGAGCTGGGTGACAGGTGGACACTAGAAGTAAATTAGCAGCTGTGAAAGGGGTTCACACCGGAGTAGCTATTCCTCCCTGAACACCCTTTAGATCCTATTGGTTGGTTAAGTATTTCTTTAAGTACCCAGTTTATGCTCAAGTATCTATGTAGCTATCTGTTGGCTTTTACCGTCAACCTTTTTAAAGGCATTTCAAAAGTACTTCTTTGCTGGCTATCTTATTTTCCTCTTTCATCTAAATAGCAGCAGAAGCTTCAGCCACAATTCCCTTTGGTGTTTCCTGTTTTATTTTGAGCTGCATCAAAAGACTAGTCTTTTTGGTCATGTGCTGAAAATAATTTTCAGCCAAGTAATTAGTCTTCTTTCCGGAAAAGACTGAAAGTATGGTGGAAATTTGCAAAAAAGAAAGAAAAAAGAAGACCAAAGCTGCTGTAATCATCCCCAAAGGCAAAAGGAAAGAGGATGCCTTTTCAATTTGCAATATAAAAACAACCTTGAAAAAATAAACATCGTGGCTTAGACAAGTTTCCGTCACCAAAATTTGCTCTTTAGTAAGGAAACCAAACCACAGATATGTGCAAGAAGTGATGAAGACAAGGTTGAGAAGGAAACAGAGGAAACTCTTGCTGAAATGTATTTGTTTGACCCAATGGTGGGGTACTTTTATTCACCTAGCTCACAAATGCTTTATCAGGAGCAAAAGAGAAAAGGACAGTCATATGACTTCATACATGCTCTGAAGGTCAGGATTTTTCACTGAGTAATACACCACTTAATCAATAGATACTGCTAATAATTTATAATCTCAGGGTGGAGGGGGAAGTATCAGTCAAGCACTGTAATGACTGAACTTCGTTTTGGGTCATCCTCTGGCTATCTATGCCTTGAATCATTTTGCTCTGCAATGTGAATAAACTTTAGGAAATTGCCACTTAGGAGGAAGTGCTTAGTTTGCTAACAGTACTCTGGGAAATAAACTGTTTGGACAGAGTTTTTTTTTTTAAATGACGTCATAAGCAAACATTTCATAAACTGGCAAGAACAGAAATAGTTCTGGACTTGCAGTGACTTATTTCCTTCTGGAAAAGAATTATGACTCTTTATTTCTGGGATCTAGTCACCAGGTTTTAATCTTAAGAGGTTATAAACTGTGACTGTAGAGAGCCCTTAAATACCTATGTAGGAAAGACAGGAAAGGGATTTGCTAAATCCATTATACAATAGAGGCCATGCTTTTAGGGCAGGAGTTCCCAGTCTTTTCTAGCCAATCTGACCAACCCAGGTTAAGAATCGTGGCTGTAAGTGTCTGAAGTGCCAGAATGTCTCTATCCTTGTGTGTCCAAGGCAAACCTAGGATATGCAGAGGCGACTTACTCATGCAGAGGAGACAGCCAAAAGGACCTGGGAAGCCAGGGCCATGTATTTCAAAGTGACTTTTCTTACATATCCATAGGAAAACCCATACGTTTCTGGAATACATTTTTTTTAAATTAAAAGATACTTTCCCTCTTGCAATCTATCCTTCCTTTCTCTTCTCTTTCCATAAGAATGAATCCGAGTGCTGGGGGATCATAGATTAAAAACTAGGCTATAAGATCCTTGAAGGCAGGGGTTGTTTGTACTTATTTTTCTTCATATCCTCAGTGCTTAACACAATGCCTAGAACAGAGTAAGTGCTTAATAAGTGTTTGTTGATTGACTGATGGATTAGAGGACATCTCTTCCAACAAGAGAAAAATAGGTTTCAGTGAAGGGAAGTGATTTGAACAAACTGGTAGAAAATAACTCAAATGGGATCCAAACCCAGTTTCTCTGACTTCAGATCTGGTGCTCTCTCTATTATTACATGTAGGCTATTAAAAAACTAGTAGATCATCAGCATTGACTACTGACTATGTCTGCTCAAATGCCTTTCAAAGCAGCTTTATTTCATGAAAAACCTGTTGTTGTGCCTACTTAACTCCAACCATGCTCCTTCCCAGACAACTCTGTGAGAACCCTGGCCAGCATTGTTTAAGTGGCTAAAGGGATTGAGAGCCAAAAGGTTTTTTATGAACTTCAAAAAGGTGTGAGAGCCAATTGTTGAGGCTCCCGTGAGAGAATTCTCCCAAGCCTTCTCAGAACACGGTGTTGTGATGTTGGGAAAAGAGAATGCTTTTCCACACCGGATGTTAGGACAGGCACAGAGGCCTCTGTGGAGGCCAGGGAAGTACAGGTTGGGTGTAAACAGGATGCGCTTTAACAGTGAAGGACAGTTCTTTTCAGAGAGAAACAAGGAGATTTAGAAGGTATGCACTGAAGCGGGGACAAATGAAAACCATCAGTTTTCAAGATCTTACCAAAATGTGTTTGATGCTTTCTGCCTAATCCCTATTCGGCACCCTTGTTACAGGACCTGGTAATCAATAATACACAAGAACATTTATGATGAATTTTTAAAACACATACTTAGAATCCTTGATTTAGAGCTGGGAGGAATCTTACGGATTACATAAGCATAACCAGAGTTGAAAGAGACCTCACAGCCAACACCTTCATTTTAACAGATAAAGAAACTACGGCCAAACTACGGCCAAAAGATGAAGTGACTTTCCCAAGGGGACAAATGCCAGAGGTAGGATTTGGACCCAAGTCTTCAGACCCCAAGCACTCTGTAATACAACTGTGCCTCTGGTATAATGGGCCCCTGAGTTATCTAGCCTAACATCTTCATTTTCTAGATGAATAGGCTAAGTAATTTGACTATTGTTACATATATAAAAGAACTCAGGGCCATTTGAACCTAAGCCTTCTCTTTCCAGATTCAGCATACCTTACTTTGATGTTTCTTTCCTATTGGTCAGGATTTCTTTTTCTTGGAAGAGCTTAATTTTATGATTAACATGTTAATTATTTTTCTAGTTCCTCTCTGGACCTCTAATTATGGAATTTTAAGCATCACTGAGAAGGGTGGAGGAAATATTTTGGGGATTAGACTAAATGATTTTAAAGGTCTAACGACCTCCCAGTACTAATGTTATCAGCTTCCCTGTATAGAGCAATGGCTTTTTGACTACAGCAATTGCACATCTCTCTGATCATCAATTTTATGAGAAATAAATTGGAGCACATTAGTGGAGGTGTAATTATTTTGTGCATAGTACCTGAATGCTCCCAGAATCCATCCACTATCCCTGCTGGGTTGAGAAGATACATTAAATGATGACCTTTTAACATTTTTTTTTGAGCAGAGACATACCAGACAGCACATTAGTAATTGCTTTTTGGTTGCTCGGTGGTAGCCTTGGCAACCAAAGGCAAGGCATGTTTTAGAAATAAAACATATTTTTTATATGAGCAGATTCTTCCTTTATGATTCTCAATTAGCAATCTATTGTGATCCCTGTGCATTCTCCTTGAAAGGAAGCATCAGTGTGATGAATGGAGGGAAATGTTATTATAGAACCTTGTTCTTTTCACAGCTGGGAATAGGGAAAACAGTTTTAAAATTTCTCTATTTGCAGTCTTTTTTACAACCCTATTCTAGGCATTTGGAATCATATGTGCCAGCATCCTTTATGACTCATCTAAGAGTCTATCTCAGAGCTTCATATTCTGAATGGCCTTAGAATGAATCTGACCTGAATGGTACGTGTATATAAGTAGTTTCTATGATGGTGCTGAATTAGAAGAGGGAACCTGCTGTTGGCTATTCAGAGGAGTTAATCAGATCATTTCTGGCTTGCATCGGAAAGGTGAAAGGTGATTTTTTTTTTTTTTACCCTGGCTCTGAGTTTCCCATTTCTCATTCACTCAAAGTCTCTGGGAAGGTTGAAAAGGGAAAGCTACAGCTGGCTTATTTCTTACTTCTCTGAACAAATTGACTGAGGACTGTGATGCCGTTTCACCTCTATTACTCATTTCTGCCTTTTTCTCTTTTCATTCTCTTTGCACACCTCAAATCAGCTATGTATGTGTTCATTCTGGAAACAAAATCATAGGTCATGGATTCAGAGTTGAGAGGGAACTCAGAGTCACATGTTGTCCAACCCCTTCATTTTATAGTTGGGATACTGAGGTCTAGGGAAGTTAATTGTCTTGACCAAGGTCAAGGGCAGTAAGTAATAGAAGAAGGATTCTCAATCAAGTCATGTAACTACAAGTTCAGTGCTCCAAGTTCAGCAGTGTTGCTATAGTACCACATTGCCAATGTATAGTGGAATGAAATGCTGGGTTTGGAGTAAAAATACATGTGGATTTACCATAGCTTTGTCACTTACTTGTTCAAGGTTACTAAACTTACTTGTTACTAAATACCCTATTGTGTTTCAGTTTCCTCATCTATAAAAAAAGAGGGAGATGCATTAAGTGACTTCAAAGGTCCCTTCCTGATCCAAATATATTCCCCTATGGAAGTCTGGTACCAGAATGGACAGAATGATTCATATTATTCGGGTAACTGGTACTTCTCTTGGAGTGCTCTGAAGTAACTACATTGAGACTTTCAATAATAGTGTGAATACCTGGAATTGGCTCAGGTATGACTTGATGGATCCAATATGATCCTTTTTCTTGGAAAAATATCTTTTCCCACAAGCTTCCCAGGATGCCATTTCTCAACTTGTGTCACTTGTCTGGAAAGCCTTAGTCTCTTAGAGTTAATTTCTTTGACTTTACTGTCTCATCTGAGGAGAAAATTGTCTTCATATGTCTTCTTTTAAATGTATGTTGTCTGGGAGTCAAGGAAAAACACCTGATTTAAGCACTTCCACCCATCTGCTACCTTGGAATTCAGGCAGTTGGCAAGTGAAGTCAAACCTATGAGAATTTATTGAGCATATTGTGTACCAAGTACTGTGCACATCCCTGGGGATTAAAAAGACAAGAAAAGTCCCTTCTCTCAATAAGCTCACAGTATATATATATGTATATATTTGAAGGAAGCCAAGAGAGAGTGATGAGGAGGGAGAGAATTTCAAGTATGGGAAAGAGCCACAGACAATGAATGGAGTTAGAAGTTGGAGGGCCTTATGGAAAAACGGTAAGAAGGTCAGTTTCATTGGATTATAAAGCATGTGGAAAGAAGTAAAGAGTAATAAAACTGGAAAGGTAGAAAGGGACTAGGTTCCAAAGGGCTTTGAACACCAGAGAATTTTATATTTGATCTTGGAGGGAATAGGGAGCCACTGGACTTGATTAATTAGGAAGGTGATCTACTCATACTTGTGCTTTAGGAAGATCAATCCATGATAGCCAAGAGAAGGATGGACTTGGAATATGAAGAAATTTGAGGTAGGTGGACCAGAATTCTATGGAAGAAATCTAGACACTAATATAAGCCTAGTCCCAATGTGCATTGTATTGGAGTAGCTCCTTGATGGTGGAGATGAATACCTCCCCTGAATGAGAAGTGAGAGTGAGAGCTTCACCATATTCAGTTTACTTCAAGATTCTTCATGTTTCAAGTTCCTTCAGGTGCTTTCAGCTTCTAGCTTCAAAAGATGGTAAAGGCCAACCCCACTTTAGGTTGCTGAAGGAAAAGATTCTAGGAAGACATGAGAAGAACCAGAGGTCTCCTCCATGTCCCTTTCCAGATAGCTAACTACTCTAGAAAGACTTTGGAGAGTTTCCCTTGGGGGTGATCTAGAACTGAGCTGAGTTATCTTTCTCCCAGTACTGGGGAGAGCTCCCTCCATCTGTCTTGTTTGGTATGTATCCTATGTACACCTTCTCTGATATTTGTTCTGCAATTATTTAGATAAATGAATTTCTTTGTCATTTACTTTATTAATTATGGAAATGGCTTTGGGTGGGAAAGGGAGGGGCCAAGTCTAGGACATAGAGTTTGGGGTCCTACTTCCCCCCAGTAATGAGAAACAGCAATCAGAAGTTAGATTGGACATAATTATATTCCCTAAACTAATAAAACTTAAGAGAATAGATAGATATAACTCTAACCTGGTAGCCCCTACCTCTCTTTGAAGAGAATAGAATAGCCTCCAGACCCAACTTCCTGCTCCTCCTCTTGGCAGGAATTAAAAAGTTTCCTTTGGAGTTGCACACAGAGAGGAGAGGATAGAGGTGTCTACACCGCTTCTCGTCAAGCCATACAGCTACACTCACATGCTAGGGGGACATGGTGGCAACCTATGAGAACTCATTACAGTAGATAACCAAATGATTAGTGAGAGTGTCAGAGAAGAGAAAGGGAAGTGTATGAGGGATATAGTGAATGTAGAATTGATAAGACTTGTCAACAGATTACATGAAGGGGGAAGGCTAATAGAGAGAAGTCAAGGTTGATACCTGTGTTAAAGCTTTGGTAACTGGAAAGGTGATAGTATCCTAGATAATAATAGGAAAGCCAGGTAGTAGGAAGGACTTGGTGAAAAAAAGTAATGAATTCAATGAATTGAATTTAGGATGTTTAGAGGATATTCAGTTTGAGATACAATACTGCAGATTAGGAGAATAAGCACTTCTGAGAATCATTGGAAAAGAGATGCAAATTGAATCCATGGGATCCCATAAGAACACAAAACAAAACAGCACACAGAGAGAAGAAAGCCAAGGATGTTCTTGAGTTATGCCCACAGTTTAGTGGCAGTGATCAGTATAAAAACAGAGCAAAAGAGAATGAGGAGTGGTTAGACAGGTATGAGGAGAACCAGGAGAGTAGTTTTGGAAAAACCTAGAGAGGAGAGTGTCAAAAGAAGGTGATGGGTATTATCAAAGGCTACAGAGTTCAAAAAGGAAGAGGACTGAGAAAAGGCCATTAGATTTGAAAATTAAGAAATCATTAATATTTTTAGAGAGAGCAGTTTCATTTGCATGATGAAATCAGAAGCCAGACAAGCTATCAGAGTTGTATAAGCATCAGAAATGGATAGTGGAGGAATTTTCTGCACACGTAAGGGCTAGGTCAGAAGTCCCCTTCCTAGACTGACATTCTGTAATTTATTAGTGGGCAATGCTACTCTTGACTGATGTTTTCTCTTTTTTATCTCCTTAAAAAAAAGGGAATATGATTATATAATTTCAAGTTGGAATGGCACTTATAGGACATCTAGTCCAACACTTCTTTTATTTGTTCAGTCAAGTTGTTTATTTATTTCTTTATCTATTTACCCATTTTTGTTTACCTCTCCATCTATTTGTTTAGTTGTTTATCTACTCATTAATTCATCTTTCCATCAATTCATTCATTTAATTGTTTTATTTACTTATTCATGTATTCATTCACTTACATATTTTCTCATTTATTTATATATGCATTCATTTATCCATGTATTCATTCATATGATCATTTGTTTGTTTGTTGTTATTGCCCCCCAAAAATCTCTACTACAATAGGAAGGAAGAGTGTTAATTTTTGTAGCCTCACAGGCTTGGCTCCTACTGTGCTTCACCTTCTGTCCCTTGGTTTGAACATAAATTTGGTGTGTCTTGGAGTGTGTGCCGTGACTTCCCCAAAATGACCACCTACCTGAGAGCCCTTGCAGGATCAGTATGTAGGACAGTATACCAACCTTGGGTCAGAAGGTGGGAACTAGCATTTATTAAATACCCGTATGTGTCGGGTACTGTGCAAATCACTTTACAAATATTACTGCATTTGATCTTCACAATAACCCTGAGAAACAGGTATCATTATTAACTCTGTTTTACACGTGAGGAAACCAAGTCAGAGTTGGCCAGAGTTACACAGTAAAGAAAATACGTGAGGCTAAATTTGAACTCAAGTCTTCCTGACTTTAGGCCTATTATTCTATCCACTGAGCCACCTACCTGCCTGATGGCTACCTACCTACCTACCTACCTCATGGCTAGCTGGTCAAAGATAAGCATCTTTCCACCAACCTTGAGAATGCAGTACTGAGAACTGCTGCTGACGTAAAGCATGTACACCTTCATGTTAAGGACATCTTGGATCCTCACATTATTTATCTCAGTCCCAATGACCATAACTGTCTTCTTGTTGTTTTTTTTCTCTTTTCCACTGGGTAGCTTCATCTTTCTTATCATGTGAAACAGGGATAAGGGCCAGCTGGGTCAGCTCATGAACAGCCTCTTCAACAGAACCTCCTTGAAAACAGAATTACTTCAGTGGATCAGAAACCAGAATACCATTACTAGCAGCTGCAGAAAAATGTTCTGGCTCTTGGACCCCTTGCACTATACATTCCAATCTTTGTTGCGGTGGATATTGACTTCTATAACAGCATTAGCCTACCTATCAATCCAACCTGGAAAGCTCATTGATTAATAAATCAATCAACTAATTTGTTTTTATATTTGAAGAAATTGGCGATTAGTAAATTTCAGTGACAACCAAAGGCACACAGGTAATGAGTGACAAAGCCATAGATCCAAACCAGGTTAATGAATTCCAAATGTTTCATGATGTCTTCTATACCATCTTTCTGCCCCCTGAAATCCTTCAGGATTTAGAGTGACTTGCACACAGAAGTCATTTAATTATCCATTGAACTGGCAGTAAATCTCTCTTTCCCTGAACTGATATTGATCCATGTTATATTCCTGTCTCCATGGCTAAACTGAATGCCCCTTTACAGTAAGGATCAAATCTTGTTCCTCCTTTTATCCCAGGCTCCTTGTGTATAATAAGAGCTTAAAAATGTTGATGATGATTGTAAATGATAATTATAAAAAAAAGCCCCAGCTGCAGAGATTCTCCCTTTCTTTCCTTGCCCCTTGCACAACCATCAGTAAACTTATATTAAAGCCTATAATATTTGGAAGAGGCTTGGGAACTTCAATTACAGGACTCTGTTAACCACAGGCTCTCTGGGGGAAGAAAAAGCAGACCACAGTGGTATGGTGGCAAAGCTTTGCAGTTCTGTGGGGTAGACTCAGACATTCAGGGTCCCTTCAGACCATTCAGGCTTGTTACCCCATCTAACCTTTCACCATCCTCCTTCATGAGAATGAAGATGAACTGTGAAGACACTGTCTTCTTTGGATCAAATGAATCTAAAGAACCTAAGAGAATCCTATTTCCAAATGAAGCAAACTTAACTGTTCATTGGACTGGCCCTAAAGTAACAAGGCAAGCAAACAAAGGAGTCCAGATCAGATCTTAGAGGCATAACCTTGCCTCTAGACTCCAAACCAGGATCGTTTTAAGCTGGTTTCAGTTTCCTCTAGAAAAAGTGTTCACAGCTCTTGTACTAACTGAAAAAGGCCTCATTGGAAGAAAATGTCTCTGCACATTGACCACTTCATTCAGAGTCTCTACAAAATGATTTATTTTTTTCTTCTGCAAAAATAAATGTCCCTTGTTTCAAAGGAAACTGTAGAAGCTCTTCCTTGCAGTGTACTTGTGAGCAAAATAACTTTCACAAATTAATGGATCGCACCATCTTAAAAGTACATCCGATGTAAGCATGCAATATAAAAGTATATTGAATTTGAATACTGCCCCTCAATTTCTGTAATGTGGCTCTTTAAAAAGTAATTTATAAATAACAAAGAGCCATTGTCTCATAAAAACAGGGCATGATAGGAAGAACTAATGCAAGGAAAACGGTGGTGGAGTGCTGGGGATGTTGGAACCTTCCTCTTCTCTGGGTTGAAGAGGAAACAAAGTGTGCATGTGAAGAGGTTTAGAAGTCTTCTTAACTTGTAGAGAGCTGAGAAAACTGGATGGGGAAGGATGTTTAAAAGGGTATATAGAGTAATATTAGGAGGGTGGTTGGAAAAGATAAAGGAGGGATTTTGGAGGAGTTGATAATAAGAAGATAAGGGGAAAAGAAAGGTAATGGAGACAGTAAAAAAAGAGAGATTACAAAGGAAAATAGTGAACAAAAACAAGCTGGAGGGAAATGCACAAATAGGAATTAGAACTTTGTAAAATTTATAAGAATACAAGTCATTGTCCAAAGGCTTAGTCAAAGGAAATGAACAGGCAATTTTCCAACGAAGAAATCTAAACAATTTATTGTCATATAAAAATGCTCAATCATTGCTGACTAGAGAAATGCAGATTAAAAAAACCTTGAGATATCATTTTACACTTACCCGATTGGCTAAAACGCTAGAGAGGGAAAGTGACAAATGTTGGAAAGCATGTGGAGAAATTGGTACACTGATTCATTGTTGGTGAAATTGTGAAATGATCCGGCCATTTGGGAGAACAATCTGGAATTGTGCCCAAAGAGTTATTAAACTTCCTATATCCTTTGACCTAGCAATACCACTATGTGGTTTATTTCCAAAGATGATTAGGGGAAAAGGAAAAGAATCTACAGGTTCTAAAATGTTTATAGCAGCTCTCTTTGTGGTGGCAAATAACTGAAAAATGCAAGGATGCCCATCAATTGGGGAATGGTTGAACAAGCTGTAGTACATATTGCGATGGGATGCTACTGGGCTATGAGAATGAGCTCAGTGATCTTAGAAAAATATGGAAAGACCTGCACAAAATAATGAAGACTGAGATGAGCAGAATCAATAGAACATTGTATACAGTCACAACAATACTGTTTTTAAGAACAACTTTGGGCAAATGAGTTATTTTCTGTATTATAAATACCTAAATTAATTATAAAGACATATAAAGAAAGACTCTATCTGCATCCAGAGAAAAAACTGATAAATAGAAGTATGTATAGAATAATTTTACACACTTACACACACACACATATATACACATACACACACACATACACACATACATACACATCCCTATTTGTGTCCAATGGTAGTCATCTCTAGGGTGGGGTGGAAGAAGGAAGAAAAAAAGAAAAAAATATACATGATCATTTTGTTGCATATTTGAAAGGAATAGCACGTTGTGCATAGTAGACTTGCAGTTTCATGTACAATCATCTGTCTTAATTGTATTCCATTAGGAAAATGATTTATTCCATAAATTAAAGAGAAAGTCATTTGTAAGCAAATGGAAAATGACACAAGATTTTATCAGTAGCGTGGAGTTCTTAGGACCTTTATATGTTACAATAAGAACAAAAACAATATAAATAATAGCCATCATAACCATTTCAATGACAATAACAAGTTGTTTACATCTGCTACCCACGTGACCAAGGGTAAGCTACTTCACCATTCTTTATCTCTGTGCTTTTACATACAAACGAGATACTTCTCTCCTGAAGCAGAGGTGGAGATCAAATGAAAAGAGGTATGAAAAGAGTTCTAGAAATCTTAAAGTGCTACATTAATTCCAGTTGTTATTGCAGCGGTTATTAATCATTTAATCAACACATATGTATTAAGTACCTATTATATTCTAAGTACTGAAGATAAAAAACTAAAAGTAAAACCATCTATCCCTATCGTCATGGGTCTTATATATCAGGAAAGACAACATGTATATATGTGACAAATACCATGGCTCCTGGGTCTACTACTGTCGTCATTATATATTCTCATCTAGACCTGTAGCTACTTCCCTAGAACTTCTCTGATTTCTGAGAGCTCACTATGTATATGCATGCCAGCAGTCTGACTACACCATCTTCCAACCACATGTACCAACCTACCACTTGTGCCCTGCATTGCTCCAATCAACCTTTCTTCCCTACCCTCGTGCTGGGCCAATTAGTGAATGCTCACTCTATGTCATCTAACCAAGTCATCTTCCTGCCTTGATATTCTTCTTGCTCTTTTTAAAGAGAAGGTTGCACCCATTCCCTTCACTCACTCCCAAAGAATCAATAAGGCATCAACTCCACAAAATAGAGATGGAAAAGAGTCAGGTTTTGCCCTTTGCTGTTACTACACGTTTTCCTGATAATGAAATTTCAATGGAAGGATGTTGCTGCTCTAGCAATCTCAAGTGATCCTTCAGAGAAGAGTCCAAATCCTTAAGACTATAAGTCTTTGGGAAAAGTAGGAGTCACCAAAGGAACTTTGCATTGATTTGTTTTCTGGAGTTCTGTGATTGTGTTTTGTGAAGTGAAATATAATCTGTCCTGTACCTGACATGTATTGTTATTTTGAGTACTTTTATGTGAATTTCCCCTTCTCAATATAAACAAACATTCCTAAGAAGGAGCTATATTTGCTTTATACATTGAAAATTTCCAGAAGCAACTCTTGGTTGGGACAAAAAGTGAAATGAGAGAGTAATTTTTAGAGAAAAGCCTGATATTGATCGTTGTCCACGTAAGTTTAGATTTTCATCCATGGATTACATGAGCCCAGAAGTAAGATTAAAACCCAAGCATCTTCTGATGCCACATCTAGAACTTGTTTCATTTTATTATGTTGTCACAGTCATGAGGCACAGCGCCTAAATTTTAGGTTATTAAGATTTCTCACTCTACTTTTCAGTCGTCCAATTCTCACATCTTTTGCATTTCCCTTTTATACATCAAATTCATGAATGAAGAGGCCTTGTTGGACAAGAGAACATACAGAAAGAGCAAGGGAGTAAAGGATAGGAAATGGGCTCCAAATGTTTCAAATTCAATGAAACCCAAATCAAATTCCCTTAATTCTTCAAACCCTGCGTAGTTTAAGGAAATTTAATCCACATGTGTCTGATTCACTTAAAATGAAATAATGGAATTTTTTAAAATAGCTACTTAATGTCCAAGAAGTCATTTTAATTTTTTAGCCTACCCCTACCCATTTTAAAAATCAGCGGTTGCATTTCTTCATCAGAAATTGATCTGAAGGTTAAAAGATTCTAGTTCAATTTGAAACTTTAAGTAAGCCTGAGGTAAATGCTTAAACTGTAGCCAAAGCATTGGTTCTCTGAGTGAATCCATATTAAATTGAGTAGACATTCTTATAATTTGAGGGTATTCACCAGTAGATAGGAGATTTGTGGGTTAGCTATGCTGAGGGCACTAAAAGGTCAAATTCATTTTATTTTTCAAAAGTGGGCCTAATAGAAGTCTGGTTTTTAAGACATTGCTGTGATCCTCTAATGAAATTATCATAGGCAGAGATAAGGGGAAAAAGGAGGGCTACAACCCCAGCGGATCCAGGATGCAGACCTTTTTGAGAAGAGAAAACAAAACCTCAGATAGAAGTGAACCTGAGGTTTGACTGAAGGGAAGAAGGAAGGAGAAATGTGTCTGATTCCTGCATGGGTCATTAAAAGAAAAACTTTTAAAAATACGTTTTTAACTGAATATTGTTTGCTTTAACATCACCTACATGTTACATTTATACTGTATCCCTCCATGTACCCCAACTCTAAATAATTCATCCCTTAAAAAGATTTTTTTAAAGGAAGAAAAAATCAAATCAATCAATACGTCAAAAACAGATGAGCCTATATGTAATGGTAGGGATGGGAGTCATCCTGGATCAGTATCCGACTCAGCTTAAAATAAGTCATAAGATGCAATTCCTTAATTTATCAGGTAAAAACCCATCTTGACTTTTCAGTAGTTATTAGCAAGCCCAAGCCCTGGACACCTCCCTAGGTAGAGCAGGGGCACCTGGTAAGTGAGAAAGAGAAAGTAGGACTGAGCTGTGGAAGTGAAGGGGAAGGTGAAGAAAAACCACTGTCCCTGCAGATATCTTAGAGCAGAAGATTCAGGTTGATGTAATAAGTTGTGCACATCTTCTCAGGAACTGGATGAAGTCCCAAGAAATGGTCTGCTCTTTTCCCAACTATCTTTCTTGGTGTCAGTCTCTTAAATGAAACTGTAATATTCTTAGCTGTTTCTTTACCCTAATATTTCTGATACTCAAATTTTGCCTCAACTAAAGTAGTCATTAGTTAGCTAGCTAAAAATAAATATGTAAATTAAGACAGACAACCAAACTTTGACCTAAATGATAGGAATTTTTCTAAATGAGGGTGTGGAACAACTGTGATTTTACTCCTAGCTTTTCTTTTAACACAAAAAGTATGCGTGTGTGTGTGTGTGTGTGTGTTCGTCCTTCATTGCTGAAGAAGATCATGCCATCAGAGAAATCATGATGATTTGCACTTGACTTTGTAATGTAAATGGGAAATATTTCAACAAAAAAAATAAAAATACAATAGAAGACAGAAAATGTTGTTGTGGTTTTTTAAGTCGGTATGCTGCCTGCAAGAATCCTTATGCACTGTTTAGTTGCCCTAGTTTCTATTTGAGTTCAATACCAGTGGCTAGAGCACTCAAAGGTTAAATGACTTTCCTAGGCCACATAATTATTATGTGTCAAAAATAGGACTTAAACCCAGGTCTGGCTGGCTCCAAGGTCCACTACTTATCCACTAGGCCAAGCTACCTCTTATATATGTATAAGCATGTGCTCCAAATCTATGGATATTTTAAAATAAATTATATGCATGTATTAATTATATGCATATACTAAGACCACAATCTAATGCATATGATAAGTAGGAAGTAAATAATGTAATTTGATAAAGGTCTAAAAATTATTTTTATTCTTACTAAAAATATCTCATTTTTAATGAGGACAATGCAATTGAAGATGTTTGGTTTAACACTGTGATATAGTGACTTGAAGTTCCGGTCCTAAGTTCAATTTGTTTTGATACCTGGTTTTTAATAGCTGTGTGAGTTGAAAAAGTTATCTCAAAAGTATCTGAAAGATCCAGCTGAAAGAAGTGCATTGTTGGCCATACTTAGAAAATAAATCATGATACTCATTTTTAAATCCTTTCATCAATTATGAAAAGATTTTTTTGTTAAAATTCGTATAGGGTAAATTTCCATCTTTCCTCATTGAAGGTGAGGCACTAATAATCTTTAAAGGTCAGGTTCCAGGCCAAAAGGTTATTCCAAGTGGGGAGAAAGAGTCAATGCAAGGAAGGAGGTAAAATGCTTGAGTAGGTGTCCTGGTTTCTTTGTGGCAGATGGCCTTCATTTGCTTCTAAATTGTCTGATGAGTAGGCAGTTAGAAGTAAGGCTGAGCATCTTTAGAGCTGTTTAAGGTTCTGGGCATGGCTGCTGGACACTGAAGCAGCTGTTGAGTTTCAGCCTCTTGTTAGATGTCTGTGACTGCTTGCTACCACTGCTTTTGCCCCTGTGTCTTCTTCCTGAGCTACAGCTTCTTCCATCCCCAGGGAAGCCCAGATGGGAAGCAAGAAGGTTTGGGGCTGCTGGGGAACAGAGGACAGGCTAGAAGATATGCTAGAAATGCATTGTTTCCATGGTAGATGTTAGAACAGGAAGGAAAGGGCAGGGTGCACAAGGATTAGATTGAAAACAACTGTTTGCCTATCTAGGAGGGAGTGTGTGTGGTCAACCATTGAGCATGGTTATATTGGGTACTGGCAAGGAGATACAGATTGGGAAAGACTGACTGCTGATCTTCCCAGGAATCTCTTTGTAGAGAGGCATACCCAGCTGACCTTCCAGTATAACACCTGGGTACAGGTAGGGAGAGCAACCGAGACCCATAGCAGCTACCAGTGCACCCAACAGCTTTGCTCACTTCTCCATGTCCAGTAGTAAGATAGGTGGCACAGTGAATAGCGTAGGGCCTGGAATCAGGAAGACTCCTCTTTGTGAATTCAAATCTGAGCTCAGACACTTACTAAATGTATGACCCTGGGCAAGTCACTTAACCCTATTTGTTTCAGTTTTCTCATCTATGAAATGAGCTAGAGAAGGAAATGGCAAGCCACTCCAGAAAACCCTAAATGGGGTCTTGAAGAATAGGACAATACTGAAATGAAACAACAAATATATCTAATACTATCTTTTTGTTCACCAATCAATCATCTTGCATGCTTCTCTGAAGGGGACAGCTAGGTGGTGAAGTGGATGGAGCACCAGTGCAGGAGTCAGGAGGACCTGAGTTCAAATCTCACACTTCACAATCACTAGCTGTGTAACCTTGGGCAAGTCATTTAACCCCAAATGCCTCATCTTGGGTCACCTCCAATCATCCTGATGAATGTCTGGTCACTCTGGAGGAGAAGTGAGGCTGGTGACCTGCACAGCCCTCCCTCACTCAAAACAAAGTCAAGTGCAAGTCATGTCATTATTTCTCTGATGGCATGGTCTTCTTTGGCAACGAAGGATGAATACACTTCTCTGAAGACCCCGAATTAATTCTCTGGTTTTCAATTTCCTGAAAAAAAAAGGGGGGTGATAATACGTGTAGGATTGTCATTACATGGTTGTTGTGAGGAGAAAATGAGATAGCGTATTGGTTGTCCCCCTAAGTCTTAGTATTTAATAGCTTAAACCTGAATATTGACACCCCATATTTAAATTGCTGTATAAATATCAGGACAGTCTATACCTGTAAGCCTCATAAGCATGCTATTCATGCCTCTATGTAATTAATTTATTTTTGAAAAATGTTGAATAGAACAGGGCCGAGGAGAGATCCTGGTAGAATTCTAGTAGGGAATCTCATTCCAGATTGATATTGTTCTAATAATCACTGCTTTTTGAGCTTAATCATTAAACCAGCTTTGAATTCACCTAACTTTAGAGTAATCTAACCTACAGTTTTCTCTCTTGCTCACATGGATATAAGGAAAAACTTTGCTAAATTATGTTGCTGTAATGTAAGTATTCTCTGTTTTTGATTTTCCCCTCTTCTACTAGTCTAATAATCCTGTTGACCAAAGAAATTACAGTAGTTTGGCATGGCCTGTTCTTGATGAACCCATGCTGGCTATTTTAATGATCAGTTTTTCCATTTCTAAATGCTTATTAACCATCTTTTTGATTATTATATTCTAGAATTTTTGCCAGGAACTGATGTCAACCTCACCAACATCTAGTTTGCAGGATCTATCCTCTTTCCTTTTGTAAATATTGGAATTACTTTTACCAAGCTCCAGCTTGTTGCATCTCTCCCATCATTCTATTTTTTTTGAAAGTCATGAATAGTGATTTAGAAATCACATCCGTGTGCTAGTATGTTATTTGCCCAGCAATGATGACTCAAACTCATTGAGGGCAGATGGGTATTCTTTTATTGTTTCCTCACTTATCTTGCATTTCTACTCCATTTTAAATATTTTGGTTCTAATTCAGAAGCTTGTACCCGTGGTAAAGAAAGTATAATAATTTGAGTAGTTTTGCCTTCTTTTTGCCTAAAATTAATTTTTGAATCACTCTGAGTCACATTCCTACCCCTTCTTTGATCTTGTTTTGTTGTATCTAAAAAACAAAACAAATTAAAAAAAAAATCTGTTGTCTCTAGTATGTATTTCTAACCTTCGTTTGTTCTGATATTAATTTTAGAATTATGGACTCCTCTTTTGAATTCATCCTCAGTTGCCTGCCCTTACATCTATCTTCTGTAAAAATATTTTTAAGATGTCTATTGTTATATTATGTTTTATGTTGGCTAAACTTCCCCTTGTAGTCCTCCTCTTTCACCCACCTAGAGAGTCATCCCCTATAGCAATTACTTTTCTACCTACCTTTTTTAAAAACCTAAGCTGTTCAGTGAGTTTACTTTCTCATTAAAATCCTTTCTGTTTATGTCATGAGGATTTGATTCATTCCATCCAATTTCCGCAGTACATTTTGAGGTCACAATATCCCACCTTCTTTTTTTGAAGTTACTGAAACCAGTTCTCCCCAAATGTAGGATGCATGTTAGACAATGGCTGGCTTCTCCCCACCCCCAACCCCCTATCTATCACAAATTCAAACTAATGTTCCTATCATTTATACCTCAACACAGTTCCTCTTAATTGGTTAAAATTAGACTACTAAAACTAAAATAAATCCTAATCTCTAGAAAAGAATAATAAAAAACAAAACTTACTAACAATAATACATTGGATTTATATGCTGTTCTATAGTTACCTAACTTGATTGGATCCCCATAAACTTCCGTTATTTGGACAGCAAGTACTATCATCCTCATTTTGTAGATGGGAACATGGAAGCTCAGAAAGAGAGAGTGACTGGGCCGCTCTTGAATCAGTAGAGATTTGCATAGCTTAATTGCTTTCCACAATCTGAGAAGCCTTGAACTAGGAATAGCCAATACTAGAGTTCAAGGCAATCCTTGTCGTGCTGAAATGAAAGATAACTATATATGCCCAATCAGTTTTTCATCTTAGTTTTCTCTTATTCTTTCCTCTTTATGAAGGAGTGATAACAATCACCCCTTTACCATCCCAAAGTTTTTCAATATCCTATTAACTTTGATCTAACCCTAGGAAGTTGTTTATTTTGCATACATACATACATATATACATATACACACACATATAGATATATACAGTTATCCTTTCCACATCACAACTTTCCCCATCATGGTTTTGATATAGCATAGGTCAACATAAATGATGAAATGGGAATTTTTTGGGAGTTTTGTGGAAGCCGCAGATGTCATACGTAGGCCAGTGACAGAAAAAGTCAGAAATTCGGAAATGTATCAAATGTATGTGCAGCATGTTATAATTTCAATGAAAATTTAGCAGTAAGATACTGTAGAAACTCCAATAAAAGAAAAAGAAAAAACTCAGATTTCTTCTTTGGTATGAAGGGAGGGCCAAAAATTTTTACATGGATTTTTCAGATTGTGGGAGCATTAAACTCCTAATCCCCAAAATGTGGAAAGGATAATTATATTTCTCATTCATTTATTCATTGAATAAATAGTTCAATTCCTGGTGCCTAGAGAATACTATGAAGTGAGTCAACAAACCTAGAACTTGACTGCAGTGTTTCAATATGGAAAATACACACATGCACATACAAACAGGAAGAATTGACATGCTGGAAAAACTGGGAAAGAATTTTTGCAACTAGTCTCTGTGATAAAGGCCTTATTTCTAAAATATATAGGGAATTGAGTCAAATTTACAAGAATACAACTCATTCCCCAATTGAGAAATGGTCCAAGAATATGAATGGGCAGTTTTCAGAGGAAGAAATTAAATCTATCTATAGTCATATGAAAAAATATTCTAAATCACTGTTGATTAGAGAGATTCAAACAGCTCTGAGATACCACATCATGCCTATCAGATTGGCTAAGATGTCAAAACAGGAAGATGATCTATGTTGGAGAACACATGAGAGAGTTGGAACACTAAGTCATTGCTGGTGGAGCTGTGAGCTGATCCAACCATTCTAGAGAGCAATTTGGAACTATGCCCAAAGGGCTACAAAAGCAGGCATACTGCTTGACTCAGCAATATTGCTTCTAAGACTATATTCCAAAGAGATCATAAAAATGGGAAAGGGTCCTACATGTACAAAAATATTTATAGCAGCACTCTTTGTGGTGGCCAAAAACCAGAAATCAAGGGGATACCCATCAACTGGGGAATGGCTGAATAAATTATGGTATATGAATGTAATGGAGTACTATTGGGCTATAAGAAATGATGAACAGGAAGACTTTAGAGAGGCCTGGAAAGACTTACATGATCTGATGCTGAGTGAAAGGAGCAGAACCAGGAGAACTTTGTACACAGCAACAACCACAATGTATGAGGAATTTTTCTAGTAGACAGTCCTTCACACATTGCAAAGACCTAAAAAATTCCCAATTAACTCTTGAGGCAAAATGCCATCCACATCCAGAGAAAGAACTATGGAACTGAATTGTAGGATGAAGCAGACCATTTCTCTTGTCTTATGATTGTTTTGTTTTATAGTTTCTCCCATTCATTTTAATTCTTCTATGGGAAATTCTTTATGATGGCTGCAAACAGTACATCAACTGTGTTCCAGTCCTTGGGAAAGCCTTTCCCGCCCCGACAACCAAAAAAAAATCCTTTAAATAGCACCAGTGTTCCTTTTTTTATATGTGTGCTTGTATCAATGGGAAATTCATACTAGAAGAAAAGAGAACCCTTTGTGGAAAAGAGTCTATTATTTTGATTAACTGAGTTCTTTGAAGGTGACCTCTCATTCACCAAGTGCTAAGGCAGGGAGATATTTAGGAAATTAGTATCTTTTAACCTTTCTCATATCATATTAATCTCTTCAAACACTTCCTTCCCAGAATGCCTTGTATTGGCAAGTTCATGGTTCCTACAGAAATCTAACTAGACACAAAAATCCACAAGAAGTGACTTTACCTAAGATTTATATATTTCCTTAAGCTTTAAAATAAAGCACTTTTCTCAGAATATCTTTGTCAGGAAACTAGTGCAACTATAACAATTCCCATTTAAGGCTCAGAGAACTTAAATGTCTACCAGGGGCTGCAGCCTGGAGACCACATGTGACCTTCTAGGTCCTCAAGTGTTTTGAGCCACAGGTTCCCCACCCCTGACCATAGACCTTGGTGGAACAATTAATGGGGAATTATTGAGTTTAAATCCTGCCTCAGATACTTAGGATCTGTGTGACCATTGGCAAGTCACTTAACCTGTCTGCATCAGTTTCTTCATCTGTAAAATGTGGATAACAATAGCACCTACTTTGCAGGGTTGTTGTTAGGGTTAAATGAGATAATATCTGTAAAGTTCTTAGGACAGTCCTGACACATTAAGCAAGTGCTTAACAAATATTTGTTCCCCAAAACAGCTTGTAAGTGATGACCAGGATTCAAATCCAGGTCTCCTTCTCTAAGCCCAGTATCATTTCAACTGTACCATTCTGTTTTCCTTAGTACTTGAAAAAACAAAGGGAAAAGACTTTTTGCTTTAGCAATTTGTCATGAAATAATACAGTTGTGACTTTAAAAAATATTTTTTACCTCTGAATATGTTATAAACTTTCCCAAGTAGATTTCTTTCTTTTCCTTCTTTCCTTCCTTCCTTCCTTCCTTCCTTCCTTCCTTCCTTCCTTCCTTCCTTCGCTCCTTTCCTCCTTTCTTTCCTTCCTTCCTTCCTTATCTTACCCGTGCTGGAAGTACAGTAGCTACTCATGGGGCTGATCCCTCTTCTGTTCCTCTCTGGAATTATGACATGCTCATTTTCTGACCTGGACTAGATTACCCCTCATTAGACAGTCTGGTAGATTACAGTTTTGGAGATTGACCATATTGCCAGCAGACTTGGGGTCAGTTTAGCACATTGTACCTCAGGTCTCTGAGCTCAGGCAGTCTATCGTTCTCAACTGCCAGCAGTAGCAAGGATTATAGGAACAATCCATGACACCTAGTCCTCTCCTAAGTTTCTAAAAGTTACCTTCCACCATTTTGCATGATCACCTGGAGGTTTTCATCTTGGCATAAGGTACTTGAAATCTCCAAAATACAGGTTTTAAAAGATGATGATATAAGAGACACAGACATGGGAAAGAAAATAAAGAGCTCTTCTACTTAAGTCCTATCAGAAGCTACATTAAGATAATTTTAAATTACAAAGACTAAAAAGTTCTTAAAGATGTAAAATGCCTTGAATGGATTAAAATAAAATAGGGATATTATTATCTAAATTACAAAGTAACTAGGTGAAATTAAAAAAGAGAATATTTAAGTTATTGAAACAGCCTCCTGACTCAGCATCACAGTATTGATTTGGGAAAGTCTCATGAAGAACAATTACTTCCTCAGGGACACTGGATGCTGCATTAAAGATCTGCAAAGAATCTCCTAATGGTTGTGACTGTTAAGTGATTTTCAATTGTGTCAGACTCTTCATGATCCTATTTGGGGTTTTCCTGGCAAAGATATTGGAGTGACTTGCCATTTCCTTCTCTAGCTCATTTTATAGATCAGAAAACTGACTCAAACAAGGTTAAGGGACTTGCCCAGGGTCACACAGCTAACAAATGTCTTAGGCCAGATTTGAATACAAGAAGATTCATGAATCTTCCTGACTCCGGGTCCAAGACTCTATCCTGTACCCTTTGCTGACCTATCTCCTAATGGACAGATAAGTATTTAGGATAAAAGAGGGGTTTGACTGCTACTCAAAGAGTAACAACATAGAATATATTTATAAGGGGGCTGATTAGGTGAACGAATTTGATGAACTCCCTGATTAATTTGAATTATTTTGAAGTTAAGGGCCTGAGTCTTTGAATGAGTAAAGCACACACTCATTGGTACCATCAAAGGGCAAGCAGCTCTTGATTAACTTTCAATAATTGGGGCAGTTAGGATTCAGAAATTCAGAAATATGGGAGCTTCTCAGAGGAGCTCCTTCTGCCTCTTTGGAAAGCCTATAAAAGAGAGCAACCTATTCTTACTTTCATTTGGTCTTTTTTACCTCTTCCCTTGTACTTTTACCCCCACAAGTGGGCAGCTAGGTGGTGCAGTGGATAGCTCTGGAGGAGAAGTGAGACTGGTGACCTGCACAGCCCTCCCTCACTCAAAACTAAGTCAAGTGCAAGTCACGTCATCATTTCTCTGATGGCGTGGTCTTCTTTGGCAATGAAGGATGAACATACCTCCACGAACACTGTGTTGAATAGAATGTTCATAGACATCAAGGGATGTTTCCTTTTCCATATCTTCCTCTCCAAACACCTAAATCAGGTAACAGTAACTTATGGCAGCAAGCTGCAGTGATAGATATGTGCTTGCAAATTTGAAGATTGACCTGTTTAGAGGAAGAGGGGGGGTTGATTTTAAGGGTCATGTCACCACAGAGTAGAATTACTGAGATTGGACTTTCTCAGTTTATAGGACAGCAGGAGTCAGGAAACTGATAGAATTTCTAGATAAGCACATGGCTGAAGCAAACATGTACATGTTCATGTTCTAATCTTATTCTTTAGAAAAAGGGAAGTTTGATTTCTTAGGCAGCATGATCTTAGTATCTAGCCTTCTACTCAAAGAAGGGAATAGATTCTCTGGACAGTGGTGTCCTTGAAATTGCTTCACAGATAATTGTTTTTTGAGAGTTTTGAGGATTGGACCTTTGACACAAAGAGTGGGATTCCCTAAGCAATGGCGTGTCTTGGAAAAAGAAGGGGATTGCTCATTTGACTCCTACAACTGAATAGCAAAGCCACAACATGGGGAAGGGGGAAGGCAAGAGATTGAGAACTTATTAATGAGTGATTAGTATCATGAAGATGCAAAGAGAAAAGGGGCTGCATATATAGTAGTCTCCAAGAGATGTTTGCCTTCAAAGAAGAATCCATATCATAGGGATTACTATGAGTCTTGGGAGATGTGGGGAAACTTTCTTGTGGAAGATGTATGGTTCTACCAGAATGTCAAAAGTTTGTCCTAATGGCAACCTCAATTCAATTCTCTTCCAAGGGAAGATTATGGTATATCTTGAATACCTTATGTATTTTGTATTAGTTTATGGACTTGTGGGAGTCTTTATTGGCCCTACATTTTCTGCAGGGTAAAACAAAGGCTGACTTTTAACCAATATGGATTTGTTATCTTGATTGCTTATATAGTAGTTGGGTACCTCAACTCACATTTGGAAAAGGTAGAAACAAGCCATCCCTAAGTTACACACAGAGATTCACCTGCAATAGACTCTTTTGTTGTTGAGTCATTTCAGTCATGTCCAACTCTTTGTGACTCAATTTAGGGTTTTTTTGGAAAAAATACTGGAATATTTTTGCCATTTACTTCTCTAACTCACTAAGGCAAACAGTGTTAAGTGACTTGCCCAGGGTTACATAGTAACTAAGCATCCGATACTGAATTTGAACTCATAAAGATGAATCTTCCTGATTTCAAACCCAGTGTCCTATCCATTGTTCCACCTAGTGCCAATAGACTCTATATGGGAGCAAATAAACTGAAGCTCAGTATCCCATATTGGACTGAATCTGTGTGATCCATGAGTAGTGAAACTTTTATGTTATGTGACAATGAGAAAACAAAAAGCCTTCTGTTTTCCCTCAGTACACTAATGGGGTATTGGAGATTCATCCCCACACCACGTGGGAATAAGGAAGGAGTCACTTTTTGCCCTATCCTCAGTTCCTGGGGTGTACCACTAGAGATCACTAGGCAAGGCAATAGTAGATCTAATTTTGGTTCCTTGTTCTGATATCGACTATGGGCAAATCAGTCAAGTTTTATGAGAATCAGTCCCCTTATTTTTAAAAATTAGGTAATAATATTTGCCTTATCTATGATACTTCATAGGATTGTTGAGAACAAAGTTCTTTGTGAATACTTAAGTACTGAAGAAATGAAAATTATTATGTCTTGAGCATTAATAATATTGCTGTGATTTGAAATTACATGACTTGTAAAATACAAGTTATCAGATATAGATTTATTGTGTTCTGGAAAGAACATTGGGTTTTGTATAGGAGGATCTGGGTTCTAATCCCAATCTTCTTAGTATCTATGTCTTGGGCACCCACTCTACTCTTCTGAACCTCTTTTCTATCAAACAAAGGGATTGGATTAGGAAATCTCAGCTCAGATGCATTTCAGTTATCACAACATTCACTAAATTTTATGTTTGGCATTGTGCAAAGCAAACTGAAATGACATTGTGCCTTACATGTTTGGAATTTGAAGCTATGCTTAGACAACCATGGTCCGGTTGGGTAAGATCATAAAATCTGACTTGGCTGTACCTGTGCTTTCCCTTTTTTAGTTGGGGGATGGAGGGATAGGGTGGCATTGTTTATGTGGTATTCTTGTCACTCAAAAGAAAAATGAAAGACAAGGGTATGGGAGATCTATGCTTCAGTTCAAAATAAATCTGAATAAAGGAGAGACTTAAAGAAAAGGGGACCAGTGAGGTTCTTTTCCTCTCCATGTTTGGGAGGGCAAATGATAAGCTCCTTCCTGGGCTTAATGAGGGAAAATCAGAATTCAGGATGTTAAACACTCACTAGGTACTAGATTCTGAGCAGATCATGAAAAAGAGGCCTATGAATTCTTCTGACTGAAGTGGGTAATGATTTAAATATGCTGAATAATTTGAAACATGCTGTAGACAGTTTTTTTTTTTTTTAAAGCATGCATGTTTTGATAAATGGGGACAAAAGGGAGTATCTTCAAATTAGGAAGAGAAATGGAGACAAAATTGTTAATTATAGTTCCATCTTTCTCCAAGACCAAGAAACAGCATTCTTTCAAGGAGATGTAACATTTTCTTGTCTTCTGTAAACCAGACGAGGAAGGTTCTGTATCAACGACCTTCAAGGGAGAGGCAGGTACTTAAGATAAAGTTGGGTTTTTGCAGCTGCCTGAAGAGTATGTCTACACATTTAATACAAAGGGATATATGACCCTGGTAGAGCAAAAAGCTTTGACAGATGTCATTATTTATGAACCTTTGTGTATATCTATCTTTTCAAACACATAGAAAATTAATGTGGTTGCCTAGCCATTCTTAGCTCTATTTACTACACAGGAGGAAGAGAGAATTGTGAATTATTTTCTTACACTGGTACATTTCTCAGCAGCTCAGAAAGAGCTACTTTCTCCTTGCTAAGATCACAACAGAGGATATATTTTATGTGAAATAAATACTTTTAATTTACTGCCTGTTCTATGATTATCCGGCGGTAGTAAAATATATTTGCTAGACACTTCTTTGGCTTGACCTTTTCCTTTGGACCTCAAGACCTATGAATAGCAAGGCTTTTCCTTCTAGGTTTTAAGGTGCTGGTACTTAAAATTATCTCCTTTAATAATAGTGAGCCAAGAATTCTGGGGGGCTGGTTACCATGTATGAGTGCTGTTTTTAAGAACTTTAACTCACATTTATATAGGACCGCTAAGTTATACCTATCTGTGAGATATAATTAGCACAAGTCACTGAACTCATTTTGATAGATAAGAAAATTGAGAGTCAAAGAATTGAGGAGACTTGCCCAAGACCACACAGCTGGAATTTTTGAGAGTTAAGATTTAAATCCAAATCATGGGTTTCATAGTGAAGTGGGAAGAAATCTGGCCTGACTGTCAGAGGCCCCGAATCTGAATTCTAATTCCGTGGCCTGGGGCAAGTTACTGAGATGTCTGCTTCAGACTCTTCTTTTGTAAGGCATAAGGTGGTTTGACAAAATGACTTTACATTTATATTTATCTATATTTACGATCATGTGATGCTCAGAACTAGACACCCAGCATTCTCTCTACTCTGTCACATTTCCAGTCATGGGGATCAAAGTGATAAATATTTATTATGAGAATAAATGAATGAAACTAAATCAATAGAATAAGGGTAGAAGATTCACCATATGTTGGCAAGCTTATCCTTAATGCACTTCCATCTTTTTTATTTTTCTATTTTAATCATTTTATTTTTACTATATGTGCAGTATATTTTACATATTTAGTTTTATGTGTTATTATATATTTATTGCATCTTTCATTTATCATTCTAGGGTTAAGGAGGTGAGCATCATGATGTAGTTTAAGGAGTTCTGAATATCACTTCAGAAGACTTTTGTTCAGACCCTAACTCTGTCACTCACCTGTGGGATTTTCAGGACATCACTTAACTTACCATTTGTCATCTGGAATAAAAGAAGGAATTGGGTTATTGACCATTAAGGTTCCTTCTATTCCTAAATCTAAGAGTCTATAAGTAAAGTTGTCTTTGGGGTTCAGGACAAATCATGTTTATCCAGGTGAATCCAGGCTAAATAAACATTTAGTGTATTCTTAAAAGAATAATAAGAGAAAACATCTCAGGCATAATAGGGCACCATGAAATCTGTGAGTTGTGTGGAAAGGGGGAGGGGGCATCGTTGGCAGCCAGCCAGTCACAACACTCACCACCTGTACATGTTGACTGACTGTAACATGCCTTTGGGTGTTTTTTAGCATCAGCCAGAGGAATCATTCTGGGACTCTGAACTCAAAGTAGTGTGAGCTCATCCAAACATATTGGGCTTGACATAACGATCTCAATCTGCTCTTGCCGAAAGCTGGTTCTACATTTTGGTGACACATAGTACTCTTTTGAAATAAACTATGCCAAGGGAGTCATTTATGCTACCCTTCAAAGGGGACTAGAGAGATTATCCCACCCCTATTACCTCTGCTTAGGAGGACAGGGGAGGAGAACCAAAGGACATGAGGTATCAGTCAGAGAAACAGAGAGTCCCTCCCTCTTGGGACACTGGGTTCACGTTCCTAGAGGAATCTCAGGTAGGAGGGGTGGCTTGTGAGAGCTTTCAATCTCTATTGTCCAGAGTTTATACAGTAAAAAGTCCTGAATAAATGCCAGGGATCACACATGTCAAAGAGAATTCCCATGAGAAACTTAGTGAACAGAAAGAATTGAGAAGTTAGGAAGTGGATAAAGCAAACAGATTTATTTGATACATACAACCAGAAACAACTCAAGGAGGGAAGGGATACGGCCAGGAAGTAGAGTCCTTAGAAAATGGTGCTAGGGATTTGGTCAGATAGGAGGAAGAGGACTTAGAGGTTAAAATGAGGGCGGGATGATCTTTGCTTTTGCCAATACTTAGTCGAGGAAGTTAGGCTTGTCAAGGGCTTGATCTGGGCAGGTTATGATACAGGATATAGAGCTCAAGTCCTCATATATTAAGCAGGCAATTTTAAGGTCCTAAAATCCTATTAATCAAGGGACTGAATCATGATCCAGAGTAGATGGACCAAAGGTTACCATGAGGACTTTTGTGAAAGTCAGATAATTTCATGTAGAAGCGTATCAGTTAGGTGAAGATAAATTTAATAAAAAAAACCCACCTTGAAAACCCTCAACTTCAACCTTTCCTTTCTTTTTCACTTAAGACAACACAAATGTAAAACAAACCATCCTCCCCAGACCCAAATTTCACTGCTCTGAATTCTCTCACTGTGGTTCCTGTTTTCCATAACACATCCTAAACAGTCAACCAGCCAACCTGTGACCTACCAATGCAACACAACAAAACAGTTTCTATTACCCAGGGCCTGATGCAGGTATGATGAATGTATGGCATTATAAACTGAAATGTTATGCCTTTTAGTTTTAAATTTCTTGCCAAGGCAATGTGGGTAGACCACTGGACTTGGAGTCAGGAAGATCTGAGTTTGAATCTTATCAAAGACATTTGTTAACTTTTTGACTTGTCACCTTAGTTTTCTTTGCCTACTTCTCCTCTTCAAAACAGTACTAAAAATAGCATCTATTTCACAGGTTTTTATGAGGATAAAATGAAATAATACTAATAAATTGTTTTGCAAACCTTGAAGTACTATATAAATACAAATATTATCATTATATTCCAATTCTGGCTTTCTAATTTCTTACTTGGTTGACGTAGGGCAAGTCATGTCCCTTCTCAGAGACTTAATTTTCCAGTTCTGTTTTGTTGTGGTGGTAGGTCACAAGTTGGCTCTGGTTGCTTAGAATATATTATGGAAAACAGAAGCTACAGTGAGAAAATTCAGAGCAGGGAAATTGGGAGGTGGGGAGAATGGCTTGTTTCTTGTTGCTGTTATCTTATGTAAATAAGAGGAGTGGGAGTGGCAGAGCTGATCTTGAAGACTCCTTTAGGTCCTAACTTAAATGGCCATAATAAGTAACCTGCTGCTTCTAATAGAAGATGAATTATCTAGGCATTATCCTGACTTCTACCTACTTGAGAGCAAACTATTAAATGAATGTTTCAGTGATGTGGTAAAAAATGTGAGAATTTTAAGAAATCCTCAATAGGGGGGATATTTTTTCAATGAAAATTTGAAATGATAAGGATGTAACTTGGAAGAGGAGCTTACTTCACTATAAAGATCATGCCATGTCCTTTTAAACATAGGTAGGTCTAATTTTATGCAGGTAGTAAGGATAGATTTCAAAACAGATCAGTGGGGTTTAATCTAGATTCACTGTTAAAGGTGACAAACCACCTAATATAAAGCAGAGCTGAAATCTTGAGCCATGGGAATATCTTCTCAGGAAAAATGGGGCCCTGGAATGTGGGTTATTAAGCCCTCTCACAAATCACTGTGAAGAACAGGGTTTGAAGGGTGCAAGAAGGACCATAATTTATAGCTTCTGGATTTACAGTATTATTAACCTTCAAAGGATTCTGAATCTACTTTAATACTAATTCTGGATCAGCCTCAATGGAAAGACACATTGTGAGCCAATGTCCCCTCTAAATAAAGCATAGAGTTTGGAGGATAAGGTGTGCACTGTAGTTGGAATCTTCCTGTTCCTCTATGACTTTTTGATATATTATCTTTATATTTTACAAAATGGGGAAAAATAGCTTTACAAGAGAGATACATTGTCATAAATAGTTTTCTTAAATGTTTTTTCTTTTTTGTTTTTTGCCAAAAGTAAGGAGGAACTGAATTTCTGGCAGGGTGAAGATTACAAGGAATATGATAGGGTATCATGAGGCAGGCTAAGTGGTGCAGTGGATAGAGCTCCAGGCCTGGAGTCAGGAAGACCTGAATTCAAATGTGATCTCAGACACTTACTATCTGTGTGACCCTGAACAAATCACTTAAACTTGTTTGTCTCAGTTTCCTTATCTGTAAAATGAGGTGGAGAAGGAATTGGGAAACCACTCTAGTAATATCTTTGCCAAGAAAGTTTCAAATGGGGCCACCAAGAGTCAGACGTGACTGAAAGGTGGGGTGTCATGGGGAGTGGGGTGTCATGGGGAGAAGACCAAAGGAATGATGGGATCAGTGGTATAGATAAGTATAAAGAAAGCAGAAGCATTATCTAGCACTCTTACTCTGTTGTTGGTTTGTGGATTTTACTAAGGTTTTCTTTGCAATGCTCTTTCCTTCTGCTCTCCTATCTTTTTTCTCTCTCTATCCCTGTTTCTCTGCCTTTGTCTCTGTCTATCCATCTATCTGTCTATCTCCTTAAGCAATATCAAGAAATCAGTTCTGTGGTTTCCATTAAAACTGGAAGTTAGAACCATAGCTAATCTGCAATGTAAGCATACAGAATCAGGAAAGCTAATGGATTCCATAGTAATCAACCAGTCTCCTGGTTTGGATCACTGAACAAGCAGCACAGCTAAAATAAGTGAAATAAAAGCAGGGATTATATAATACAGCTTTAAATTGTAGCTCTTTTTGAGACAATAGTTATTTAATAAAACTGTGTGTGTGTGTGTGTGTGTGTGTGTGTGTGTGTGTGTGGCATGTGGTTTAAGGAAGTATGATTTACTTGATCTGAGAAAGCCTTAACAAATGAATTCCATACCTCAGTATCAAGGAAATAGCCAGATTGTAGCAACTACCTGCTTTAGCTGTATTCTATTACTGGCCTCTGATTAGTATCACTGCATTGCATGCCTTGTGTGCCAGGGCAGTAAATAATAACAGGAAGCCATTAAAATGAACATTTGTAGTTAAATCTTTGTTGGTTAGCCAAAAGTCTTTTTTGATCTGTTGTACAAAAAGATTTGTTTCTGTTACACACTTTCAATAGGCCCATAGCCTTTAAAAGGCTTCTTTGCTGAGTGCAACTTTATGTCATGTGGGGTGCAATGCCCTCTTCCCCCTTGGCATTTTAGATTTGAAAGGAAGGTTGTTGGAATGATTCTGTCCGTGAATTCATTTTAACTTTTCTTGGGAACTCCTGCCATGATGCTAGAGCAGATTTGAAAGATTTGCTGAACCTATCAGAGACTGAGCTCCAGAAGAAGCAATATCAAAGTTACAGGAAAGTGTGTGTCAAATAGCATTTTGGTAATTGACATTTACATAGCATTAAATCAATTACAGTACCGTAGATTTTGAGCTGGAAGGGACCTTAAAAGTCATCTCGTTCAAAGCCCTCATTTTTAATATGAAGAAAACAGGCCCAGAGAGTTTGTGGCTTGCCCTAGGTTACTCAAGTAGTTGAATATAGAGCCAGAATTAATTAGTAAAAGTATATACCAAATAAATACAGGGTAATTCTTTTGGGGGGTAGGATAAGGAAGTACTAGCAGCTGGTAGGACCAATCACAAAAGCATCACGGATGCTTGAAGGGGTGCTTGAGGAGGGGTGCTTGTAATAAGCTTTGAAAGAAACTAGAGAGGCAAAGAGAGGGAAGGCATGGGGGAGAGCCTATATACAAAGGCATAGATATTGGAGCCACCTGTGATCAGTAACAAGGAGGTCTGTTTGGATGGATTGTAGAGTGTGAAGGGAATAGTATTAGAATCATTTTATAAGAGATTTATATGTTTGATTTCATTTGGTCTTCAAAAAAAGCCATTTTTAGAGGAAAGAAAACTGAGGCTCAGAGAGGTAAAGTCATTTGCCCATGGTCATACAACTAGTGAAATGTCAGTGGTAGGATTCAAAGCTAGGTCTCCCAGTGTTCTGTGTTCTGTATAACATGGTACCTCTTCCAGCCTGAAGAGGAAACAGCAAGGGAATAAAGCTAGGGCTACAGTTTAAATGACCAAGAAGCCAGGAGCTTAAAAAAAAGTTAAGCAATTATACAGAAAAAAAAAATCAGACTGTTAATCCACTGTTCTACAGTTCCAATGGCAATGGAAAAATGGGCCATGTTCTCATTTCGCATTACTTTATTGGACTTGGGTGCTACAACCAAACCATTGTTTCCTGAGAAATGCTGGAGTCTTCTGAAATACAGCACACCCATTTCCCTGTAGTGCTTTGGAAATTCCATGTTTTCTAGGCCCTGGAGAACCTACTATACTATATCAGTCTCACAAAGCACTTCTGTTTTAAAATTATGATTTCTATATAATTGGTGATGTTAAGTAATGCAAGAATGTGCAAAATTCACTGTCTTATAAGCAATCTCTTTCACCCCTCTCTGTGTGTGTGTGTGTGTGTGTGTGTGTGTGTGTGTGTGTGTGTGTGTAGAAAAAGAGGGGATCAAGAAGAGGTGGAGTCAATAATGTCCTTAGACATGTAGTAGAGACCCTGCTAAGGGAAGAAGAGAGGGGGAAAGGAAGGGTTGAAAAATAGCTAATAGTGGATGCTATGACTTTTTTATCATAAAATATAAAACTATAGATACTTTAACTGGTGGAGATGTTGGACGTCATCTGTTCCCTCTTCTTCATTTTAAAGATAAGGAAAATGATTTCAGTAGAGGTTAAATGACTTATCCAAGATCACACAGTAAATAGAAAAGTCGAAATTTGAACCCATCTTCCTTGACTACAAATCTAGTACTCCTTTTATGGCATCATACTAATCTTGAATAGTTAACTCTATATTTGCCTAAGAAAAAGTAACTGTACATTTGTAGAAGAGGTTTTTTAGTTCTGTTGGACTGTGACATGATAGAGAGCTAGCCTCAAGGCCAAGGAAAACCTGGGTTGTCTCATGTACACATTGACCATGTGATTCTAGGCAAGTCAGGGTCCTAGGCCAGTCTCTAAGACAATAAATTGCAAAAAAGGTGCTTACCTTGGGAGAGGAAATTTCTTCATTTGGGAGATAGACAGATAGATAGATAGATAGATGGATGGATGGATGGATGGATGGATGGATAGATAGGTAGGTAGGTAGATAAGTAGATAGGTAGGTAGGTAGATAGATAGATAGATAGATAGATAGATAGGTAGGTAAGTAGGTAGGTAGGTAGGTAAGTAGATAGGTAGGTAGGTAGGTAGATAGATAGATAGATAGGTAAGTAGATAGATAGGTAGGTAGATAGATAGATAGATAGATAGATAGATAGATAGATAGATGGATAGATGGATGGATGTAGATGTAGATATAGATATATGTCAATAAATGACAAGTCCAGACCCTATCCTAGATTATAAACTCCTTTAGGTCAGAGTATCTAATTTTCCTTTATATGCCCTGCTACTTCTGCTACAATGCCTAACAATAAATGTCCCATAAATATTTTTGAATGAATAAGTGAAGGGCTTTTCTACACCTCCATAAGCTATCTTTCCATGTTTCCATAGGAGAAAGCAACTTTAAATTTGAATAAAAGAAACGTTCTGTGTCAGTGTTTCCCATATTGTTCTTTTAAAATACAATTAAGAGTTTTGTGAGAAAAAATAATTATGGTAGAGACAATTTTCTCTCTAAAATCTCAAATATAAAATTCTATGTGTATGTAATATATATCCAAATAATGCATATAGAAATTTCCAATATAAAAACAGCTTTAATTTACCCTATTTTGTTTCTCTTTTCCCATTTATCACAAATTTATTTAACCTTCTACAAAGCATTTATGATTTCTGCCAATATATTTAAGCCACAAAGTATTCTATGGCCAAAATAGTTTGGGAAGTGCTGCTCTACGTCAATTGCTCTTCATGTGTTCTGCATTAGGGAACAAATACTGCCTGTACTTATAGACAGGGCATACATAAATTCCACATTTGCAAGTTTAAAACTACTTAATGCATATATATATGGCTTTGGAAATGTATCTATAGCTATATTATATACATGTAAATATGTATTTATATGATATATATGATATCCTATGTATATGTAACATACCATATTGTGTCTGAATATATATATAGCATGTGTTCTCCTGAAAATGTCCTATAATGGTTCATCTTAGAACATAACCATCTTCAAAGAAGCAAAGTTGAAAGTGAAGTAAGGTTAATGGAGAAAGCAACCCTACTTTTGGACTGTTATTTGGTAGTTCATTCATGCTCAACTCTTCATGATCCCATGGACCATACTGTCCATGGAGTTTTCTTGGCAAAGGTACAAGGATGATTTGCCCTTTTCTTCTCCAGAGTTTAATTGATTCACCTCGGGTTACGCAGTCAGTAAATGCCCAAGTCAGATTTGAACTTAGGTCCCCTGACTCTAAGCCAGCTAGGTGGTACAGTGGATAATGCCAGGCCTGCAGTCAGGAAGACTCATCATCCTGAGTTCATGACTGATCTCAGACACTTATTAGTTGTGTGACCCTGGGCAAGCCACTAAACTCTGTCTCGGTTTCCTCATCTGTTAAATGAGCTGGAGAAGGAAATGGCAAATCACTCCAGAATCTTTGCCAAAAAAAAAGCCTAAATGGGGTCACAAAGAGTTGGACACAATTGAAATGAATGGCAAAATATTCCTGACTCTAGGCTCAGCCCTTTATCCATTGAGCTACCTAGCTGCTTTTGGATAAAAGAATGTAATTTGCATGATGGTTGCATGTAGACTGTAGTGTGTCTCCAAGGATGGCCTATTTGCAAGATGAAACCTAACCAACCTTAGAGTGAGAGAGAGAGAGATAACAAATGGAAAGTCTGAGTGTGGTACTGGCACTGATGAAATGTACCTGAGACAACAGTCTTTATGATTATGGTTAGAACCTCTGTGGAAGAGCCATTAGAGAACATGGACAAGAATTACATAAACTTAGACCATAGGGACAGATTGTCAACTGTACTGAACAATGTACTCAGATCAGTGAGCTCCACTGAAGCACGAAGTTTATCTTACATAGTACAATCTTGTGAGGGGGCAAGTCCTGACTCAAGTCTGTGTCCTTCCTGTTTAAAAAAGTTTAGTGTTGTAAGAAAATGAGATACTCTTCAGTCATTTAACAGTTAACAAAAGGAAGTTTACTTAGCCTCAGCATAGAAAGACTATTCAACAAGTATACTCTGGTACTTAGAATAGGTGGACATGGCCCCCTATTTCTCCATGTGGAAACCAGTCTGATCAGAAGAGGAGAGTGATCTATTAGGAAACTGTGTCAAGGGAGTTGTGGTTTGAATTTAATCCCTAAGGACCATTTTATTGTCTGTGGGGAAGATGGGATAAAGGCAGGGAAGAAGTCTGGTAGTTTGTGGTCTATCCTATCAGTTGATAGGATCTGGTTGATTTTCTCATATTGAGTTCTTAAAGTCAATGCCAATGGTACACATACTTTGGCAATGATAGCCAGCAAGGTGGAAGAGATTGGTGTATGAGTTGGGGATAGGTAATATATTTCTTTTCTTAGGACCAACCTTGCTAGAGTCAACAGTGTCTATGAACAGGTCAACTCATGGATGAGGAAGTTTTCTGCACTAGCAGCTGTCAAAGACCTTATAGATATACTCAGACATAGATGGGGTCACCATTTGGCTACCTTCTAGAATTACTAGATCATTTAGCACCACTTCATACATGAAACTTATCCTGATCTCACCAGTTGTCAGTGTCCTCACACAAAACCTCCATGTTACTTTATGGATACATACTCATCATCTTCCAAAACATACCTAAGTTCTTCACACCTCATCAGTAACCTTTGTCCATGTGATAGTATGATAGAACCATAAATGCCTCCATTTAAGGAGGGAGAATAGGACTATCATCCCCTCAGACATCTCCTCCTTTCCCATCCAGCTATACTCATTTTAGACTTCTTTGGCTTCTCCACCGTGTCCCTGTGCTAAATACCTCTCACTTATCCTTTCCCAGCTTTTGTGTATTATCTTCCACCTTCAGATTGTAAGCACTTTGAAGGTAGACATTGTATTCCTTTTTTATATTTGCAAAGAATTTGCAAAAAAAATAGACTTACTGACCCACATAAAATTTTATACATACATACATATATATGTATACACAAATAAATACATATATGTGTATATATACAAGCATACATACAAGTATGTGTGTGTCTGTTTAGAATTGTGCACATGTTTCTTTCTCCCAATATAGAGTGAGCTTTTTGAGGGTAAAGACTATTTAGTTTTTGCTTTTGTGTCCTCAATGCCTGACATGCATGTTTTAATGTTAATAAATGCTTGCTGAATAAATGAAATAAGACATGAGTCCCCACAGCAATGAGTTTTTAGCTTGGTCAATCAATAAATATTTATAGAGCATCAACTATGTACCTGGCACTGTGCTAAACACTGGGGATACAAAAAGAGGCTAGCAAAAACAGTCCCTACCCTCGAAGAACTTTTAGTCCAATGGAGAAGATAACATACAAATAAATATATACAATGCAAGCTATGTACAAGAAAAATAACAGAGGAAAGGACTGCAACTAAAAGGAATTTATAAATAAATATTTATAAATAACAGGGAATGTTTCCAGTTAAAGATGGGATTTTAGAGGTAAAGGTGACAGACTGAAATACAGGAATTATGTTATCTTTCTATCTATTTATATCTATCTTTGCATTTAATATAGAAATAGATTTTTAAAAGTATATGTGTATTATACATGCATATATATATATGCACACATGCATATATGTATGTATATACATACATACCTGTCACAGACATACATATAGTAAACCACCTGGCTCTTAAATAGTATGTGTGTGTGTGTGTGTGTGTGTGTGTATGTGTGTTAGACCCTTTTGGCAATCTAGTCAAACCTATGAATTCTTTCTCAGATTAATTTTTTCTTAAATTATAATTTACTGCAATACTAAGTTTAAGTTAGAGACTAGTGAAAATAAAAATGTAATACTTTTCCCATCCAAATTTAGACATCCCTTGTAATCTATACAAAAACCTCTTTATTAAAGACACTATACTATATGTCATGATACTTCTAAGAAACATGAATCAATGATTGAAACAACATTGCCAAAGTAACATTAATTCCTGTAACAGGAGGTCCTTGTAGCAGGTGGCTGTAGGATGAACCTGGCAATGTCTTTAGCTATGTCAGATTAAAGTTGGGAAATGAGTGGACAAACAAATAAAGAAACCCACTGCCATTGAAATAAGTAGTAATTCAGAAATTATGCTTTCCAGCCCCCAGGATGAAGACAAATTACAGTAAAGCTCTGCAATGAAATAATTGCAAACATATTCCTCCAAAGCCCCAAGGAGTGAATTGTTTTTGTAGCAAAATAATGTGTCATAAGCAAAAGTGTCCAAATACATGTGCCTTGACATAATAGCTGATTAATCATGCACTACCAATTTGCCAGAAGTATTGTAGTGACCTTTATTCAAATAATTTCAAAAGTTATTTGTAAAAAGCAGTAATTCAGATATAATAATTCTGAAGTCAACCAACAAAGCAGCAATTCTGGAAAAGGGTGGAATGGAGTGGCGGCGGCAAGTGATTCCACAGGATGAAGTTTGGCATCATTTAGCACAGACATATACCTAACAACCATTTTGAACTTGGCTCAGCAATTTTTTGAGGAGTCCTAGAGAATATTCTCCAGTTTTTAGCCACAAGGGATGCTGTTTGAGGGCTTGGAAGTCAGCATGATATACGCAAACATTTTAACTTTGTGTTCTTTCTGGGGGAAACAACCCCACCAATTCTCCCCTTTGTGATCAAGAGGCCATTCAGCATCTGATTTAGGAAGAGGAGAAAAACATTCTTGTCCTCATGTCACGGAATCCTGAGTCACAGACTCCTATATTTAAAAGTGGAAAGGATCTTAGAGGACATCTAGTCATAGCATCATGGGATCATAGATCTAAAATTGTAAGAGACTTTATAATGTAATATCTGTTTCAATGATTAGCTCATTTTAAGCTGAAAAGCAACATAATGCCCCCATCAGGCCTCTATGGCTCCCTACTCTACTGCTTTAGAGAGTTTAAGTTCAAAGGAAAAATGTTAGGAGCATGATCACTACAAGATCTCAGTTTAGAAAATTCCAAACATTTAGGAAGAAGTTTGACTCTCTGCATTCATATTTATCTCTGGTTAATCCCTAGTTTCTTTATGGTTGATACAAAATTTAGGTTGCCAGAAACATTTGGGCAAAAAAGCAGCAGAGTATATTATGATACCTGTTAATAGATAGGCACCAGAGGGAAGAGTTAGAGTATATTTTTTCTTGGAACTTCCCTCAGCCTTTTAGGAAGTAGGTACAACTGGTGATCTTCCACTCTGATATTACTGTGGGGCCAATGTTACTGTTGTTCAGTCACTTTTTGTGACTCTACTTGGGGTATTCTTGGCAAAGATACTGGAGTGGTTCGCCATTTCATTTTCTAGATCATTTTACAGAAGAGGGAACTGGGACAAACAGGTTTCAGTGATATGCCCCCATTCATACAACTAATAAGTGTCTAAGGCTAGATTTGAACTTAAGAAAATGAGTCTTCCTGACACCAGGTCTGACACTCTATCCACCGCTCTACCTAGTAGGACTAAGGCTTCTCCTCAATTTTTCCCTTCTTTGTCATTGTTCAGTCATTCTTTTCCTTTAACTAGTTACCCCCCTGCTAATGTTGCCCTGGATGTCCCTGTTAGATCACTGAAATCTACCAGCAAAACTTCATTTTCTTAAGAAAACTCTTTCCAGAGGGTTAATGGGTACACACAGGCAACCTACCTAGGAAAAAAAATCTATGGCTAGGCATGGGTTTGGTTCATATTCCACTTTTGCATGTGTTACTTGGATCAGAGATAAATAGTCAAGTTATATTATCAATAAATTGTATACTGCCACTGTGTAAATATTGCCAGTTGTGTTGGAGTCTGCAGACATCCATCTGCTTCTATCTATTGTAGAATATTTATAAATCGATATTATAGTTCCTTGAGATAATGTAAAGCCTGAGGTCTAGAACAAGATGATATATAATAAATATAATATGACATAACATGACAATGTACTTAATACAGTATAATACAATAAAATAAAATAAAATATAAATCTTACTGTATCTCTACTCCTAAGATCTTTAATTTTTCTGAATACCAAAAGCAGTACTTTCTGTCTCTGCCCTCTATAGGCATAACCATATTGACTGCATTCTAGGAGGAATTTCATCTCAGCCAGCAACAGGTTTGGAATACTTGCTCTACTTAACTGCCAAATGCTTTCAGATTGACCATGAATGTAGCTAAAAATCCTCCTTTGTCTCTATCCTAGACAACATAGTTATTTCTTCCTATATTCAGATCCAGAGGCTAGTTGCATCATCATTTAGAGATCATGAAATTTTTCCAGAGTCCCTTGCACTGACTGGTGCCCATCTTTCTAGGTTCAGTAGGGGCCCAGACTTCACTAAAAGTCTACTTCCCAATCTTTTATTTGATCTGTGTTTTTATGTAGTCAAAGAGTAAATAAAATGCATTGTCAAGGAAACTAGGCTGAGGGAAAAAAGTGAATAAGAGTAAACCCCTTAGAAAGGGGCAAATGAAAAAAATTCTCATAAACTTTTAAGCTTGTGACTAGGATTCCACTTTTTGAGGGAACCAATGTGAGGGAACCAAGTTGATTGTAATGAAAAAAGTCACTTTACTTCTTCATGGCTATTTCTAGCTGTTTCCTTACACAATAGAAATCTTTGGGTTTTTGGCCTGTTTTGCTCCAAATATGATTGACGAAAGGCTGCTCTTCTTCATTTTATTGCTTACCTATTTATAGCAATATCCTTTATTGTTTCCCTGATCACTAACAGAAGAACCGGAGGGAAAACATCACCAATTTTTCTCCCTTATTTATTTTCAAGATAAGATGAAAATGCAGTGGATAGTTTTCCATTCTATCTTTTGATATTATTTAAATCCTGTTTTACACTCTTCAGGAGAGGGGGAAGCATTCTATTTAAATTAATAAATATTTATAGGGGCTATAGCGTTTGGTAAAATAAGATTTTTTAAAAAAATATATGGATAAAAATTTGATAATCTCATACATTAAAGGAAAAAGTGTTTAATCTTTGGATTTAGAAACATTTGAGAAATGCCTCTTTTTTCTTTCTGGAAACTCTTGTCATTTTCATTAAAAATATAATATAGGGAAAATAAGTATGTCTTAGACCATTAAATTAGACCAAAAGGTAACCATTGTTAAGAATTATACTTTCATTTCAGTTATTAGTTTTCTTTCTCTTTGGCTCAAACCCAAGCACTAGCACTAAATCTGACTTCTCACAAGCACATCATTTTTTTCTTTTTTGGTATATGATGATGGGAAAGCTGTTAGTTAAGGTTTCTATTGAAATTTAAACGAAATGAATGCAACATATCCAGAAATATTCAGGTAGGCTGTAAGCAATGGTAAGACTCTTTCATCCTGAGTCTCCATTTATCATTTGTCCCTGGTTTTGCTGAAGTGTCCTCACATCTATTCCTGTCAAAATGTTTTAGGGTTTTTTCATATGTTTTGGCTCTAAGACCCTAATTGGAACTTCTAAGAAAAATATTATGAGATGGGCAACACACTGGAAATGGAAGTACGGAAGGAGAAGTTGGGGTGGAGGTTATCACAGGTTATAGGAGCAAGTACAATACAATAAAATAAACATTTATTAAATATATACTATGTGCCAGGCACTATGGTCACTACTGGAAATACAAATAACAAAAAGACAATCCCTGCCCTCAAGCAGTTTATAATCTAACAGGGAAGTCAACTCACAAAAAGAAACTGGAAAGGATTGGGAGGTGAGAAGGCATTATGTTCAGCGGAGTTCAAATTGACAGAACTGCAAATGAAGTGGAGAGTTTGCTAAAAGTCCAAGTCCCAGTCCTCTGTAAAGGGAAGCTTTGGGAGTTCAGTGTTCCACCTTTCAGTCTTCCAATCAGAAGGGAGAGGAGGCTGAGGGAGTTGAGAAGGTGATGCATATTCAAAACTGAGTTAAATAGCATGGTGATGAGATCAAGTGACCAACTTGTCCTTCAAGGGACATCATAGTCTTCCATTCAGGAGCCACACCTCCCTACTCTGCATTCATAAGACAACTTAAAATACTTTTATACAACCCATAAGCTTGTATACATACTCATACCTGGCATGCTTCCCTCATAATCTTCTATTAGACAGAATACCCATCTTTTAAGGCCCAAATCAAAAGCGACTTCCTCCATGATGCCTTATTTGATGCCAACATTGAGCAATCTTTTCTTGGACCTTATATAACACTTTATTACCATGTTTTATGTGTTCCTGTTTTTCTAGTATGTGCTGTATCCCCCTACTTGCCTTTGACCTGTATAAAGGAACTATTTCTTATTTACATTTGCATTTTTCCCATTGTATAGTATGGCACTCTAAGATGATGTTTGATAAAAGTTTGTTGGTTTAATTTGCCTTAGGCCCTGTGGTTGCATTATTTGTTACTGTTGGTGCCAAAGTCATTGTAGTGACAGCTGGGCCTGTTTCCATCTTCATTTGTCTTCTGCCTCATGTGACTAGTAATAAAGGAGAAGACAGGGAAAGGATAATTCCCTTTTGGTTTCTCAACATCTTTATAACCTATGTGTGACAGAATATACTGAAGATGGATGAGAGTCAGAAAACAATAAGAAATTCTCACACTCCCAGAGTGTCTATGTATACTGCAGCTATTGTGGTTTACATATAGTGGTTTGCATAGTTATAACTCTGTATACATGCGCGTGCACACACACACACACACACACACACACACACACAATTGATGGACCATCCAAGGACTATACTAATACTTATTACATTAGCAACTCTTTCAGTGACTAAATAACTCATGAGTGAATGACCTATAAGCCATAATGGGACATTCAGATAAAAGCTATTGTTAGTTTTTCACCAAATTCAGATGAACTGCTTTCTAAAACGTTAGGAAAAACTGGCAGATACAGAACCTCAGAATGATTGAGAAGCTTAATAAAAATAATTAAAGGAAGTGATAAGGAACTTAGAGCTTTGAATGATGATGAAAAGAGTTGCTAAATTAGAATAAAATCTAGAGAATTTTAATAAAGCATGGATACTCTGAAAAAAGAGACCAAAAATGCAGTAATACAGCAAGATATATAAGTTCAAATAAAACAAAAGTGAAAAACATTAGAATCCTCTATAAGTCAAAGCAAGGGACCTTGAAGATAGACTATGGTAAGGCAATGTAAGAATTAGCAGTGTCTGAGAAAAACATGATGAAACAAAAAAGTTTGAGTACTGTGTTATAGAAAATCATAGAAGAAAACTTCTCCAGGTTTTGGAACAAG